>BSSO01008296.1:0-10255 GCA_030267885.1 Mesembryanthemum crystallinum | reverse complement strand
TTACCATTATATTGAATCGTCTAATGGTTAGACGGTTGTACACAAGAATTTTCCATGTATTAGGAATTTGGAATATTTCTATGAAAAATTCAAATATTTTTTTCTTTTTTAAGAGAGGAAGATGCCATGGCCAGTCACTATAATATATCCAAAACGTTCACTACAATTTATTTACTCCCTCCGTCCCATGAAATTCTTTACGTTTGACTGACACGCCCGCAAGTGCACGGGCTATGTCATCGTAGTAAAATATCGTCTCCACAGGGAATTAGTACTTCAACTACCAATCTTGCCTCAATTTTTCACAAGTTAGACCTAATGAGTTGGTTTGATTGTAAATGATTAACAAACTAGATTAACTAACTAAGTGACTACAATAGCTATGAAAGTTAAGCGGGTAAAAGCAATGGGAATGGAGACTAGAGCCGGGTTTCACCCATTCATGACATTCCAATGCATTAGATGACAAGTAGGATATGCAATCAATTGGCCTAATGCAAAGAGGCACCAAATCAAAAATAACCAAGGGCCTCTCTCAAGGTCACCAAGGAAGTATTTAATGTCTCCTAATAGCCTATTTTCATGGTATTAGGATCAATCAAACCCATTAAACATCATTCGGCATAAACCCCCAATTAGACCTAACCTACTTTCGTGGTTAAATCACCTTCTTTGAGCTAAGGAACCCCAACTATTAACCCTCACCTCTCGGATTTTAGCTGAAAGAATGCTTAGCAATGGAGGTGAAATCTGGGAATGCTTAAAATAGTCGATGTAAAGATTTTAGTGGAAAAGATGGATTATTGCAATTTTACCAAATACCATTACCAGTTACCTGCTTTGTAACTGGCATAGTCTAGACGCCATCCATTACCTTAATTTACCAGATATGGTGAGCCTCACCAAAAAAAAAGAAAAAAAAGAAAAAAAGAAAAAAAAAACTTCAAGCTTACTTTGCTAAATACTCCTACATAATGTAATGCAGTTTTCGACTAGAAAATCATAAATAGCTAATATAAACATAGCAGATAGATCATCAAGCAGCTTGAGAAGGCTCCTTTAGTTCCAGTAAAGCTGAAGCTACCTGCACATAAACACATGTTAATTAACTTGAATTGCTAGGACTGAGAACAACAGATGCATTAAACTTAAAGAACACTGGCTTGACAATTGGCATACCGATATCTGAAAGCACTATGCTACTCTTCTATATCCTTGACGTAACAATTCTTCTTCGATCTCCCGTAAGGTCTTTTTTCGTTGATATGCTCTTCTAGGTCTAGAGATCATAAGGCGGCCTCCACGACCTGATTTCACAATCACAGGAATGCTTGTAGCATCATGCCAGTTACTGAAGGCACCTCGAACTCCCAGCTTATGTATCACTCCTGCCACTGACATTCCACTTTTATGCAACTTAGCAGCTCGAGACGACAAGACCCTCCTCACTGAGCGACCCTGAACCGGAGTTGTTGTGTAATTAAGATGTTCATGCCAAATGAAATGACTCAATTGCCGTTTGACTGGCTACGACGAGTTAAAAAAACAATGCAGGTAGTTATTAAGCACACCTTGCGCAACATCTTTAACATATGTGTTGTACGTGCATCCCTTGGTTTACTGCCTTTGCTAGGTTTCTACATGGAACAAATTCACAAGAACATTTGTCATCAAACATGACATGAGAACCAACGGCGTGACAGGATTTAAGAAATCTAGCAATGGAAAAGCAAAGAATTCACATACCAATGTCTGCACAGGGCATGTCATGCTCGGTTGTGATCCACCCTCACTGGTATCTGTTTTCGTGTTTTGCTGGTTGGATATAGCATCCTCCTTTTTAGCCCCTTCACCATGCTGGTCTGCAGAGCGCCTTCTAAGAAGGGTTTCCTCGCGTCCCTATATATACCAAGTTCACAATAGCCGCATTTGAAATATGAGACCAAGCTATGTATTAAAGACTTTTGAGGCTTTTGATGCCAAAACTATACTTCTTCTACATGCTTGGCTACCAAAAGAATTTTCAAGGTGAACTTTAAACATCCACATATTTGATAAATGACTCACAGAGAAGAAGCAAAAAACAAAAATAACAATTCAATAACACGGAATGGTGCAAGAATAAACATACCCCGGTCTCAACAGGGCACTGCTTGTTCTGGGGCAGTTTCTTTGTCATCCTGTTTAACACATATTTGATCAACATTCATCAGCAAATTTAATAATACTTGGAACCCAATTAACGAAACAAACATCCATAAAGTCAAGCCTGAAAACACGGATACAGTAAGAACACTAATTTTCTAATTCTCCTAGTGGACAAAGGAGTTGTTCTTGTTTTCCAAGTTTAACCAGTTTATGTTTAGGAGAAATATTACAGTATTTGACACACAACCAAAATAACAATAGAACTTAGGTGCAAGAAACTAAATCAACATACAACCACTTTTTACGTGGAAAACCATCATTCAACAAACACGGTGCGGATCTCCACGCACTAAATCAAATCCACTAACAATAATCAGGAGTACATTGGGAACAACCAACAATCGATAAGTAAAACTATCTATAGGTTTCGTACAAATTAATATGCTTTGAGCACCAATTTGAGCACCAATTTGAGCACACTGCCCCTCCCTCTTGGTGTAGTTTACTCTCACACTCTAATATGCTTTGCGCGGCACACCACTTCACGGCTGTCACTACTGCCAAGGGTTTCTCACCCTTTTTTTTTTTAAATCTCCCACACAAAGCTTTAAGTAGCAGCCAACAACACCGCCTGACTTCACCAATTGGGCCAAGCCCATTATTTGACCAACGAAGCACACCACAAGTCAACCAAAACAATAATCCAGTACTCACGTCCAAAACCAAGTTGGCTTTCAATTTTTTTTTTAAAAAAATTTGGTTTATTTTATTCACTAACAACTAAATAAAATAAAACCAAACCAAATTAATTAGTTTGGGATTTTGGGAGATATCCCAACACAATATTCGCCGGTTTCTGATGACCACCATGGTAGTGGTTTGGTGGCTGAAATCAGTTCACACCTTGGTAGATCCGACTAAATCCGCAAATATTTAATTAGCTACACTTTAAAACTGCAACTTCATTTTTTATCACCTGTAACTTCATTATAAAACCCTTGTACCAACTTCATTGATCTATAATTATAACTTCATTACAATTGTTTTATAATGAAGTTGCAAGTGATAAATAATGAAGTTACAGTTGTTTGGGATCCATTGGCTATAGCTACTTCTAGGTGTAGCGAAGAATAATTGGACTAAATCTTATTTCTCTCTCCCAGTAACTCACCACCCTAATAGTTATCTAATGAAATTGACATCCCAAACCATCCCCGGATTCTCTCAGCCCAATCTCAACCACCACTTACAACCTAAGGGTAGCAAATTCGCTATCCTGCATGATGATACTGGAACGGAGTCCTGTTGAAGTAATATGAAATTTTCAAGATATTTTGTGTCTAGAATTATCTAAATCTAGAGATTTCTTAACTTAAGATATTTGGATGATTAGTCTAGAAGTTTCTATTAGAATATCTTATTCTAGAAAGATGTAGCAAGTGATTCTAAAATTGTGTAAGGAAATATCTTGTCTAGAAACTTGTGTATAGGAAAAATATCAAGTGGTTCTAGAATTATCCATTGTAACTATAAATATGTTTGATGTAACTCAATTAAGTGAGGAATGGAACGGTTGGCCAAATTAATAGTGTCCACAACACTTCTCAAATGTAGCCCACTACACTTCCGCAACCCAAAAACCCAACAGTGGTATCAGAGCAAAAGATCCATTCTACACCAAAAATACTCAAATATAAAAATAGTGAGCCAACTCCACTTTAGAGAAGTTCAAAGAAGAAAAGTTTGGAGAGAAAAAAAAAAAAAGGTTGAGGCTAATGACATGTGCATTAGCAAGATGGTTGGTGATACGTGCACCAACGAAGATGAACAAAAAGATTTTGAGGAGACAAAATTATAGAGGAGGCTGATGACAGATGCATCAGCAAGATAGTTGGTAACACGAGTACCAACTGAATATCAACAAAAAGATGAAGAAAAATTTGGAGGTGGCTGGTGACATGTGCATCAGCGAGATAGTTGGTGACAAGGGCACCAACAAGAAGGAAAAACATTTGAATCAAGAAATCATGAAGAAGAATATTTGGAATGATCGGTGGCATGAGCATCGATAGAGGATGAATAATGTGATATTTTGAAGAAATGGAAGACGAAGAAGAATGGAGAATCATCATGGAAAAGCATTATTAGTTGGAAGAGTAATAATTTGTAAGAAAATTTCATATTAGGAGGAGTGTTGAAGTAATAATGAAATTTTCAAGATATTTTGTGTCTAGAATTATCTAAATCTAGAGATTAGAATATCTTATTCTAGAAAGATGTAGCAAGAGATTTTAGAATTGTGTAAGGAAATATCTTGTCTAGAAACTTGTGTATAGGAAAAATATCAAGTGGTTCTAGAATTATCCATTGTAACTATAAATATGTTTGATGTAATGTAATTTAGAGAGGAATGGAAGGGTTGGCCAAATTAATAGTGTCCACAACACTTCTCAAATGTAGCCCACTACACTTCCGCAACCCAAAAACCCAACAAGTCCGACCGAAATGGACTACGAGGATCTACAGCTTGAGGTTCTTCAGGGAGACGGAGGATCGGGCCTTCAGAATAGTAATTCGCAACCAAATTAAATCGGTCGCAAAGTTTAACAACCGATTAAACGATAAAAAAAAAGGCTGGGTTACCGTTTTTGGTTGTCTTTTTTGCTACCGTTATGATCGGTTGCAAATTAATCAATCGTTTGAACGGTTACAAAAAAATATGATTTTTACGACTAATTTATTTGGATTTTGTGACCATTAAAACAGTTGGAAAGACAATGTGACTGATTAAAGGCAAATAAACCTGCTATAATATCCATAGAACATGGTAAATATAATAAAATCTTCATAATCATTCATAAAAACTGCTAATCATATGCAAGTTTCTTTCTTACAAAACATGTATCTAACCCAACTAAGTAGATACATATACAAAATGTGTTACCCAACCGCAAAAAATTCCAAGCATAACTATACCATGCTCCAAAAATTTCCTAGCATTACTATAAGATGCCACTACTTGTTAGATACAACCTGTTAAGCTTGTTAGCATATGTGTAACGAACGCACCAAGCGCCAAAAGTATAGTGTTTTATCAAAAGATGCCTAGATAATTAAACATGTGTGCAAATAATGTATCAATCGCAAATTTGAAGTATGTAGAACAAATCAACCTATGCCTCATATTGTGAAGCACTGCCACCACCAGTGGGGCAGTCATGATGGAACCTCATGGAATCAAGTTGACTGGGAGTGCAAGTCTCGTCAAGATACTGAGATAAGATGTTCATTTGCTCCTTCATGGAAATGAGTGTTGCACAAGTTTCTTCTTTTTCCCTATAGTCTCTCTCCTTCTCCTTTGGGAGTGTCGTAAGTTGCTCCTTGGTTTGAGAGAGTTCCAAAGCTTGTTGCTCAAGTCGACTCTCTAACTAAGATACGACTGAAGGAGTGTAGGAGGTTGATGGAGCAAATGTAGATGATTTACTAAGGCTTCTTGTAGTAAGTTCCAAGCCATTATCAAGGCCGTACACAAATCCTTTATTGAATCCCCGCTCGCCAAAAGTATAATTTTACAAGAAAAGTGATCTTAAAAGGTAGTTGTTCGTAAAAAAAATAAATTTAAAAGGTAGTTATTCACAAAGTGGGCAGGATAAAAGGTAGTGTTTCACAAAAAAAAAAAAAANAAAAAAAAAAATCTTTATATATATCTTTGTTTCCTATTTTGTTTAGTCTTTTTCAACTAGTAGAATATTCTGTTGATATTGTCTCCATATATTTAGGTAGGTTGGCTAACAGTTGTACATACATATAGGTCTATAGCCAGTTGATTCAATACAAAAAATTAAACCCTCACAGAATATTTCAAGGTATCAGAGCTGAAAGGCAAAATCTTTTCCTCTTCCATCCGTCGAACGTTATTTACAACTATAACCGATGATGATAAAATTTCTCCGTCGGTTGCTCATATACTCTTAAGTTTGGGGTAATCCCGGATCTATGATTACCCACATTCAACTCAAATGGGAGAATTATGAAGAGTGGGCAATGGCAATACGCATTGCACTTCGTTGAAGGTACGGTTAATCGACCTTCCAATACTTCTACTGATATTGAAGATTGGTGGATGATAAAATTTATGATTGTTTCCTAGATTTTTAAGATTATTGAATGCACCCTTCAACCCTCACTCTCAAATTACCTATGTTATTTCTTTAATTATTATTATTTCTACGACTCATTTGTGTCACTAAACAAGTTATTTCTTTAATTTCGTTTTTCTTCTGTAAAAGAGTAAAATTGTTTTTTCTATAAAACCTTATAGTATGTAATCGGCATCCCCATTTTAGGCTTTTTCAATTGTTTATTCATTTCTCTAATCGGCATCCCCATTTTCCTTTCGGTTCTTGTGTGTGAATGTTCGCGAAGGCTACTTGCACTTGAGCTGTGTATTTCTTATAATCCGGCCCTTATAATCTTTCAATCACAGTAGCTATACCTCATGAACTCTTATCAATCCCCCAACTTCTCTATCTTTGATGCACTGGAAAACGAAAATTTCAGTTTAATTTGTTTGCTAAGCTTATTTACACCTATACTTGAATGTTTATGTATCAAATAGGATGACTAAGAGAAAGCACCCGAGAAAGCACAAGAGAAAGCCTAATAGAAACCAGTGAGGGACGTTGGTATGTTTAATTCTTCATCCTTTCTATAGTAGCAAGGAAAATAAAAAAAATGGTTAGGAAATCAAAATAATCTCATGTTATAACAAAAATAAAGGTTCTCTCTATCATTGAAGAGGGAATGGTCTTGATGAGGAGGGTAATCTTATCATTCTGGATGATGATGAGAAAAAAGGATGATGTTAAAAGTTATGCAGCACAATCATTGTGCAATTTGCATCCATAAGATAAAGGGCGCTCTTAACGACTACTCTAGTCTGCCTTTAGTTACCTTTAGAGTATAATTTTTCCACTACATTTTGTGAATTGCTGACTTTTCACTTTCTTGTTATATTTTCTTAGAAATTGTTGAAATGGAATTTGAGTCTAGAAATCTTGTTTATGCAATTGCGGCTGGATCTATTGTTGAACCAGCAAAAAAGAGATTGAGAAAAAACACAAAAAAAAGGCAAAAGTATTTATCGAAAATGCAAGTAAAACTATTATAAAATTATACTGTAGATGTAATATAATATACTGTAATACAATATACTGTAATATATTATATACTGTAATCCTACAGTAGATTATTTTTTGTACTAACAATAAATGTTGCTGAAAAGGATGTATCGGGAAAGTTCAACAAAGATGAATTGTAAGATAAAAGAAAAATGAAGTTATAAAGTTATTGGGTATGAGGATTTTAATATTTTTAATTTGTAAATTCTTATAGTTCTGACTTTTACTTCTCAGTCAATAAAAAAGTTAGAAAATACGTAACATGTAATCTAAATAGATTTAAATTATTATTGATATATAATTAAGTTCTATTAGTATCAATAACTTGTTTTTGTTTTAAAAATTGGTATGTAAATGAAAATAGTTATATTCTAATACATATGGAGTAGTAGCAAAAATCGTTTTGGGTGAAGGGGGAGAGATGAACGGCTTTGGTACGGGATTTATTGTATGCGTGAAGCCAGAATATAGCTTGTATGATCTGGATCATTCCACCTTGTTTATTCGGCTAATTACCTGTGCTACTAATCTTAAATTTTCGGACGAGCCTGTTAACTTTGGGGAGGAAGTTATTTGCATACCGACTCCTCGTTATGAGATGATAGTTCCCAAAAATGCTCCAGATCCCAAGTTCCTCTATCATATTTTATGGTTTCCTCTTTATTGGATATATAGATAATCCATTTCTGATAAGAGTATATGCTGAAAACAATCCCGGTAAATATTGTTGTTTCAATCAAATGGACTAACCAATGGTTCCTCTGGAGCGCCTATCATAGACGCATCTGGTCGTCTCAACTGATGATAAAAGTGCAATGTTAAATCATTACGGTTTAACTCTAAGCTCCGTCAAAGAGTCGCTGAAGGATTATTGGATGAAAAGGTCAAAACAAAAGTTTGGAATCATCACTTTTCTTTTACTTGTATTACATATTATATTCTAAGTTGAAATACATTTTTGTCTTTAAATGCAGGATGAATGAACTGTGAAAAAGAAGAAAATCAAGATGTTTTTTTTTAGAAAGACGAGATGAGGAAATAAAACTGTATACTCTAGCTAGAGGCACAAATAGAAGGTTAGAACCGTTACTTATCTAGTGATTGATGAACTTCTGCTTATTTTATGTTAGGATCGTTACCCAATTCAATCAATAACCAACCACAAATAACAGCGGAAATAATCAATGCAAATAACGAACAACTCTTTTTAATGGTTATCTTGTTGGTGGTTATGTTAGGATCGTTACCCAATTGAACCAATAACCAACGACAAATAACAACGGAAATAATCAATACAAATAACGAAAATCAGATTTAAGTGTAAAACCCCAACCGGGAAAAAACTACGGGCCAAACAGACAATTAATCCACTAATAACCAAATAGTGATTACAATGTCTAGCCAATCAATTTCAAGAAACTCGACTTGAAACAACCACAACTATTAACAACAGATAATAATCAATTTATAGGAATGAGTACAAATTGATACTAACCCAATCAATATTACACCAAACACCCCTAAAAATATATCCAAATACCTGTTGTAGTCGAATCACCAAATCGAGCACACACGCGTTCTCGCGTGAACCATAAATCCGAGTAACACCGAAATTTCACTCTTTGAATTTCTCTTGTGCTCACTCATTGCCTTCAATACTCTCAGTTTTATGTTGTGTACTGCTCTTAATTTTCTCTCGTATGTTTTGTTCTGACCACAGAGGAAAAAGACCCTTTATTCCTTACTTTATGCGGTCACACGGCAAAAAGGAAGTAAAAAGCTTCCTTCTTGAAGTCACCCACAAATAGCCTCCCACCCGGGCTAAATGATAGTCAAAAGCCCATGACCCATACGCCCAAATAGACAAAAGGGAGATTAGCACATTTTTTTACTTCACATTTTCTTTCTCTTTTCTTGCTGAAAATAATAACTAAAACCCAAACCTTAATTGGGTTCGACAAACCCAACAGGTTAAACCCCCTATCCATGAGCATACATTTGACTCTATTTTTGGCTATACCCCCGATTTTCTGCTGGAAATTCTTACTCCCTCTGTTTACTTTTTAACGTGACACTTTCCGTTTTGGTACGTTCACATTTTAACGTTACATTTCCAATTTTGGCAAAAAAATTCCCTTGAAAGTCTCAAAACACCCTTAGCTTTTTTTCTCTCATCATGTCATTATCACCTTTACACCCACTAGTAAAGTAAGGATAATGTGGTTATTTCCTTCTCTCCTTAAATATTACGCCCACTAGTGACTGTCATCTTAAATAGTGAACGGAGGGAGTAATTTGCAAGAACAGCTTTGAGCTATAGCCTAGAGTGATAACGTGCTTTGAAACTGTTAAAAGACAATATATTGAAACAACAGGAAGTCAACGTATCTAAAATACTAGTAATAGTCTACATTGCACGTGAGCATATCACAAGTTAAGTATATCTTAAGTAGGGATTATGGATAGGGATGGCAATGGGTCGGATATGGATCGGGTGGAGCCATATCCATATCCATATCCATATCCATTAATTTTTAAACTCAAATCATCCATTCATATCCATATCCATTGGGTGAAGCGGGTAATTGGGTATCCATTGGATATTTCGCAAATATTCTCTAATTTCTCAATAACATACATATATATAACTTTTTTTCCTTTTTTTTGAGAAAATATATGGACCATAAGGTAAACAAACCATGAAATTAAGTTGTCATGTATGAAAAAAATAAATATAACAAAGAATTGCTTGCTGCTTCTTTAATAATAAAGAGGGTGCAACGCCTAAATTGTTGTCTTTGATACTAATACTACCACCTAATAAAGATATTATTCTAATTTGTGATCAAAAGTTCAACAAAAGTAATATGTGTATATTAGATTTAAAAGAATATGTTAGAATTTAAGTGAATAAATGGATATGGATA
>BSSO01008295.1:0-10255 GCA_030267885.1 Mesembryanthemum crystallinum | reverse complement strand
AGGAGTATTAAACTGGCTTCAGATTAAGAGAAGAGGGATGCACATCCATAAGGAATTGAACTGGTATAGGCAGAGAGTTAAAGGCAAAGCCATTAATCAGAGAATGAAGAGGGCAGCTTTCGCTGCAACTGTCTATGAAACCTGGAGAGAGAGGAACAAGAGCATATTTGTAGATCGAAGAAGAACAACAAGCCAGATTTTCCAGCAAATACAATTTAATGTGTACGTGAGATTGTATAAGCTTGTTGAGGAGTAGTAACCTAAGTAATGCTAGCATTTGGTGGGTTAGGCCTGCTGTTGGGAAGCTGCGTCTCCCACTAGGCAGTTAGCTGCTTTTGCTCTGTTTCTTTTGTTTTCCTGTGATTCTCTTGTTTTTGTAGCTTTAAACATATAACTACATTGGTTATATGCTGCACATTATGTTAGTTGCCAAAGGGTATCACATTGATATCCGTTTGGAAGATGGAGATATTAATAAAGCTACCCATTTTCCAAAAAAAAAAAAATAAATAAAATTAATTCTATTATAAACGTCAACCACGTTAATAAAGAACAAATTTAATTTTAAAGTGGTTTGAATGTATGGGTACAATTCTCTATATAATTTGATACAAACAACAAATAAATCAATCCTCTGATTCTTTCTTTAAATTTTTGATGTTTTGATTGTTGTTGAAAGAGGGTATTCGAAGACTTGAATTTCGATCAAGAGTGATGAAGGAAACACTGTGGCAAACTTTTCTGCTTTAGGTTTTTTGATCCCTTCAATGAATGAGGGAGTCCATTATTTATAGAGAAATTTTGAACCACCTGCCGGGCTACATCCTTCTTTGTTAATTATAAGACCATTTAGTTACGGATTGGGCCTTATTCAATGACTTGGTAGTCTTATATGACTTGGTAGTCTTTTTTATAGGACTTGACCTATTTAACTGTTTACTTGGACTAATCTTAGGGTCGGCCTAAGGGTTAAATATAAGACCATTTAGTTAATTTCGCCTTTTAGGCCACAATATTTTAATTGGGAAATTTTAATTAAATTAGGTTGAATAGTTTATTTTAACCCAAAATAATTCACTAATTTTATGAGACATATTAATAATTTTTTAATGCCTACAAATTGCCCCCTTGAGACTCAGTCACGTACATGACTGAGAGTATTTTAGTGTGACGAGGTATCGACCTTAACTTGACTATTGAAAAGTGTTAACCTCTTGCCTTAACCATGTCTTATAGGTCGAGTGTTGACTTAATAAGTTAACATGGTAGTGGTTAACAACTCAGCTTGTCGAGGTCATCTTGTCTTGTCATCCTATCGAACTTTTTGACTTGGTAGGTGAAAAAAATGTCAATCAACTGTATATGGTCTTGACGTTTTAGTTGTGTCACCCTGTCGAGATTTGACTTGATGGGTCAGCACAATAATAGTCACATTTTTTTTTTTTACTTGGTGTGACTAGCTATTTTGTTCATTAAGTTGTTATCCCACTAATGTTTAGCTAACCAATTGAATGTTGACTTAACTGGGTTAACAATTGTAGTATTCATTTAATTTAATTTGGGCCTAACAAGTTAAACCCAAATTAAAATCTTCATTTCATGTGCTGACCTTTTGTACACGGAGGCTAGGGTTTGAGTTCATATATGTCTCTCATAGACAATCTAACTTGTACTCAAATTAGAATTAGGATATTAAGGAAGCTCTTATGAGAAGTGCAGGATGAAGGTTTCTTAAAATCTAATAGATTCCAAGTGACGGAAAATCTCACGAACTTTTTTAAAGGGGGATGTAGGTTTTACCCCTCTTCTATGTTCGCAAAATTTACTACATCGTGCACGGCTCCTATTTCTTCTTCTTGGATTGAAAAGTCTTGATTTTGTCTTGACGAAATTGCAGACCCAGAATTTTTAAGGTAACCCATTGACCTTCTCAACTTGGATCTAATACCCTTGATTTTCCTTTGGAATATATTATTGAGTATTCATTATGACCATCACCCTTTTTCTTTTTTCTTTTTTGGCTGCTTTTGATTTACTTTTGCAGATTGTGCCGCTATTCACCACGTCAGAAAACCCTGTGAGACAACTTTCCCCTTTTTTTAGGTATTTGTTTTGGTTGATGTCTCTTTCTTGACTATTGATCAATAGTCAATACTAGTTTCTTGATCAATACTATTTTTTTTTTTTTTTTTTTTTTGGTAATAAGAAGTCCTTTCTTGAAACGTTGAAAAATTAGTTGCTTGGTTCCCAAACCATGGCAGAGTCATGCTTATTCAAACTAAATAGTATATGCCTTCTTAGTTTTTCTTGATATATCATGTTCTGTAGTTGACTTCGGTCAAAAGCTCCATTAATTTCTTGTACCGCTTTGATCCTAATGCCTGATCATTGTCAATCTTTATACTGAATGTACATATGTTTGGAGAAACTTGATTAATCCAAATTAAAGAAGGAAATCTATATCTGTATAATAATCTATTGATCCATATCTATATCTATATCCATATATATAATTATATTAAAATACAAACTTACTCGGCCACGTGTCACTCTCATGACTCTTTCCCTTGAAAAATAAATAGAAATACATTATTTTGTTTATATTATTAAGATGATTAATTACAATTAAGGTCATTTAATATATAGGAAAATTTTCATTTTGTGTAGCTGACGTTAAGCTTAATTACAATTTGGGTACCCCTCTTTTCAATATTCTTATTTTGGGTACGTTTAATTTTAAGGTTTGTCTCATTTTGGGTCATTTCACTAACGGCGTTAAAAACTCCGTTAAAATGCTGATGTGTCATTAAGCAAAATATTCTTGAAATTTTCCGAAAAATTACCAAAAAAAAAAATTAAAAAAATATCAAAAGTTATGAAATGTTAATTTGTAATTATTGAGAAATTTCTACAACTTTTTGGCGATTTTTAGTTTTTATTTTTTTGCTTGATGACACATCAACATGTTAACGAAATTTTTAACGCCGCTAGTGAATTGAACCAAAATGAAACAGTTTTTAAAATTTCAAGTACCCAAAATGAGAATATTGAAAAGACTGGTACCTAAATTGCAATTAGGCTTAACGTCAGGTAGCCAAAATGAAAATTTTCCTAATATATACTCATATAAGTTATAAACATTAATTGCTAGACTAATGTTAATGATTTACTATCAAATTAAGTTAGTTCATACATTTTGCAATTTCTGGGAAATAATAACATTGAATATAATTATAATGTTAATAATTTACTATCAAATAACACTGCATAAAACTTGATCTAGATTATTGATGTCACACTCTTCATCTCTCAATCCCACTAAATATATCTCCAAATATCAAATGCTTTTTATTTTATAAAACTCTTTATTTGTCAACCTATATAATCGACAACAATAATAATATAATTATCACCAAAGTCAAAAAAAAAAAAAAAAAAAAAAAAAAAAAAAACTAGTTACCGTCATTGTTAAGGTATATTATAAGGAGTTAAATTGTTAAAGAAGATTCATGATAATAAATGAATTCCTACTCTTATTACAAAACAATAATGATACAATTTCATCACTTCAATTAATTATAATAATATTTTCATATGTAGAATGATAATTTTTGATAGTTTCTTTTCTATATTTTTTTCCGGTTATTGAGCACATAACCTTGATTTAATTTGAAAGTTCGAGCGTCGAGAAAGCATGTATGTAGTATATGAAAAAATGGGTTCATGTATGGTTTAAAGAGATTAAATTATAGTCCAATGCTCCAATAATCTTAATATATGGAAACAATTGTCCTAAGCATAATATCAATATTTTTTAAGAAATAAGAATTTTTTATATTACATTAGTTTAATTACCCAATTTTTTATTTTTTTTTTTTTTGATAATTGGAGATTTCATTAAAGAGGCCCACAACTCTATAAAAGAGTAGCGACATCAATAGAGTTAAAACGAAGAGAAATTACAACCAAAAAATAAAACTACTCGAAAAAACAAAAGACAATAAAGGAAAACACCTCTAATCCAACTTAAGCATCTCTTGATATTGTAACACCCCATGTCCCACATCGGAATAATGTGCAGAGTGTGATTGGTTTATAAGTGATAGAGTCCAACCACTTAAACAACAAGGCCTTCCCCTTTTGGGCTTAAGTGGCCCCTTCTATGGGCCTATTTGGGGACTTCCCACCGTTGTGGGTTGTGTTGCGATGGTGGTTTGGATGGACTGTTACAGATATTTCAAACGCACATTGCTATCATGATTCTATTGCCAAATAAGCTTCCACGATCCCTCTCTTCATGAGAAACCATCCACATCATCTCAACCCTTTCTTGGCTAGGCTTGCACTACTTCTCACTTCAGTAAGAGCTTGAATTACCACCATATCATATTGGGCCATCAACCCTAAAGCTTTTCCTAGTTCCATGTTCTCGCAGCCTCTTCATGGTCACTACCCAAGTCATCCTCCGAGCTGTAAACAAGGTCCTCTCCATGGCCGTTATCCTCTTTGTGAGCCTCAAGACAAATCTTTTTCTTTCCTTTCTGATTAGTGACCTCTTTCATTCCTTTGCCTTTTGAAGCATTCTTTTGTCTTTTTCCTTTTTTTCCCCTTGTTATCTAACATCAGTTCAGTAGCATTCAACTTAATGTCAATTGAGTGAAACCCAGGAGGAATACAAGATGTCGAGGTAGGGCCACAACCTGAATTAGCTGACACAAGGTCGACTCCAAGCTAGGTTCAGCGGCTTCCCTTTTTATCAAATCAACTCCCCATGTACCAATCAAACCATCAACATTGTCTAGACCATTCCGCCTCTCAATAGATTCATGTAAATCTTCCTCAACATTGTTCCTTTCCTTAGGAAATTCAACCAGGTCATTTTCAGGCATGCTGTCTTGGATACACAGATCAATTACATTCTCTTCCTTATCAATGGGATTAGACATTAATAAATTATTTGAACTATCTGCTTCATCACTTCTGGTGGGCTGACTATGCATATATTTCAAATGCAAAAAAGACCCAATCTCCATAATATGAACCACAAAGGTACAATCACCCACATCGAAATAAAATTAATCCTCAATAAAAGACATACACAAAGTGTCAATCAGCAGACCCCATTTCATCACCCAAACTTGTCTCTTTATCAAGGCAAACCACATCACCCCACAATCCCCCGATAACTTCAAAATTTTCTCTACACCATGCATGTGTCGGAATACCAAATATTTCAGTCCACACCCTTCTAGACTCATATTGATCATATTGAGACCATTCTTTTACCTCAACAAAATGCTCCAAAAAATAGTCTTTTTCATATTCCACTACATAATTCATATCGTCACCAGATTCAAAAGTGAACAAAACTTTGAATTTCCCAAACTTCTAATCTTCATTAGACCCAACCAGTCATTCAAGAATTTAGAGCGTAGTGATTGCAAAGAAATAGAAGTAGCAGACTCTGCAACAAAACTCTTTTTAAGCCACAACAAATTTTTAGAGCTAACCTTACCTTGAATTATCCATAATTGCAGTTCTTCTGGTTGAGATTTGGGTTCCTCACATTTTTCCTCTCCTTGTTGATTGCTATTGGTGATATCTTGCCCATATGCCTTAGCAACCTTTCGAATTGGTTTCCAAATCTGTTTAATTCGCCCTGGAGCACGTCTCTGTCTCCCAACTTGAGTTGTCAACCTGTCTTACCTTCGATAATGAACCCGAGCTGACATAGGATAGTTCCAAGCAAACATACCCTTCTTTACAAAGATTTTTATCCCTTTCACCCACATCCCTCTAATCTTATTCACTGCTTCTTGCGCCTCTTCATCATTTTCAAATCTGACAAAACCAAAGCAAAGTTTTGAATGTCTTCGTATCTTCATCGAGATATAACCTTCCCTCATCGTCCCAAAATTCGCAAAAATCTCATGAACTTCATCCTTTGTAATCTCCATCACCAAATTGTCGACAAAAATTGTGAAGTTTCGATGTTCACTGAGATGGGGTGCCGCCGAGAATCGATCTTGCGATTTCCGGTTGAAATTTTTGGGAGCCCCACATTTGGGACAATTTCAGTAGAAATCCTTCCATCGTGGCATCTTAATTGGACGATTACGCATAATGACAGTTAATTAGCAAGTTGCAAGCAGCTCCCGGGGACCCAGCCTCCATTGGAGAACAGGGAAACCCTCGATGGCTGCACACCCTGCCTCCAAAGGGTTACTCTCTCTCTTTCTCTCTCTCTCTCTCTCTCTCTCTCTCTTGTTTGTTTAGGGCCAGCTGTTCTCACTATATATGTATTGTAATCACCCAAACTTATTTTATATATATTATAAAATATACTAAATTCTTACAACGCAAGGGCATATTACTAGTCTAACTCAAGATTGCAACAGTAGATCCAAGACAAAAATAGAGTGTTCTGAGGGAGTAGAATGTGCAACTATTACGCACATATAACCCGCGAATCGGCTGATTTTTTTGGCCCAAATAAAGGAATTAATGGAGAAGCAAAGAGTCGGAAATAATGAATTTAAGCTGCCATTATCTAAGCCAATAAAGAAATATCTGGGCATGAAATTTCCATTGATGATCACTACAAGAAAAACGCGTTTTTGCTACCGATTAAATCGGTTGCAAATAGGCCTTAATCAGTCGCAAATCACTATTTGCGACCGATATACGATCGAAATAAGTTGTAGTAGAAATCGTGGTCGCAAATTTGCAACCGATTAATCAGTCGATTTTTAGATTTCCGACCGATATGCTACCGATTAGAATTATATTCTGCAATGAATCTTTCGACCGTTTATCCGGTCGGTAAATATACTCGCGACTGATTTAATCGGTCGGAACTGAGCATTTAGTTTTTTTTTTTTTTTAAAAAAAAAACTGCCTGATGGCTAACCCACTCACCGGCAGCCCACAAGCATCCCTCCCTTAAATCTAGTCTACTGTAACTCTCAACACCTCACATCAATTATTATCCTAAATACCCCACAACACCCAAAATTCCAACCAACACCACAAGTACTGAACGTTTCATTTCATAGAATAAAGAAAAATGAGTAGTAATAATTATACAAGGCATTAAAAACAAACCTAAACTCAAACAATATATATGAAAAAAGAAATTATGGCTTTTACAAAATTAAAATTAACAGAAATACAAACCAAGGAAAAGTATATTCTAATCTAGTGGAAAACTGGAAATAGAAAAAGAAAAAGGAAAAGAAAATTCTAGATCTCAGATCTGAAACTAGATCTAAAATTCACTAAAAATCAAAACTACAGTACCGAGCTTAGATTGATCCGTCTAGAATCGACCGTATCAAACACAAATCCGCCTCAAATCAGCTAGATCGTATCATTATTCAACTCTAACAGTGAGATCAGCCCAGTTCACGTCGATCTGCCCAAGATCGACTTTGATATCTTCAAAGATGGGGCTCACCTTGATCATCCATGGTTTTCCTCGATCGATAAATCGAGCGAAAGTTCACCTCGATTCACTTTTACTAGGCCATCATCTGTGTCGCGTGCCATGATTTGGGCATCGTGGTCTTGAAGACCCGCTAGAGTTTCACCATGAGATGAGAGAAGGTGAGTTTTTCGTGGCTGTGCAATGCATAAAGGAAGAAGAAGAGATAGAGGAAGGTGGATGTAAGGGAATGATGGAAGGGCAAAGGTTTTGAGATGAAGAGAGCTAGAGATTTAGATCTGAATCTTTGAGAGGAAGAGGGAGAATCAAGGATCTGAGAAGAAGAGAGAGAACAGAGCTATTGACTCAAGTGAGGAAAAGAAATATTAGACTGGGTTGAAAAAAAAACTAAGGGTCCTTTATATATGTCAAGGAGGACGCGAGACTTAGACCGACCAACTATTTTTTGTGATTTATCTTTTTTATTTATTGACCGAAGTTCGATCGGTAATTGTGAATTTCGGTCAGAAATTTGTGACCGATAATAAAACGGTCGGTGATTATTCGACTGACATACAATCGGTCGCGATATAAAAAATTTTGAGCGTTTTTCTTATAGTGGATCAATATAGTCTCAACTCTCAACTCTCTGTTTCGAACTCGAAACCAGCGGAAATCGAATAGTTCTTCAACACAATTCGCCTCCATTTTCCAAAGTTAATTCACCGGAGTTGTATAGGTAAGCTTCACCCAGAAGTATAATTCAAGTAGAAGTAGAATTCTACCAATAGGCTTCTAACTATATATCCTATCAAGATTTCAAAATGAGCAAGCTAAATAAAAGCAAAACTCTTTTTTTTGGTCTAACTACATACCCGATCAGCATTTCAAACAGAAGTAGAATTCTACCAATAAACTACTACTATATGGACTAGCATCTCAATATAAACGATGCAAATAGACTCCATATGCTCTACCAACACTTGCAGTACTCGATTCCCTCATTCCCCAACCCTTTCTCTTTCCAAGCCATGGCAGCCAACCCATTTTTCTACACCTTCATTCTCCTATGCATCTTGGCGACCTCTAGTCATGCCGGTAAAATTAGCTCCTATATTCGAGCCACTGATTCCTCGGTCGACATGTCGGCCGATGCTTTCCCAGCTCGAAAGGCCGCAACGCCCCCGAGAAAGTCCACATCACGCAAGGGGACCGAGGTGTGATCATCTCCTGGGTCACTCTGGTTCAACGTCATTCCAACTTTGTCCGCTATTGGAAGGCTCAATATGATGGTAACGATGGCGGTGTGCACGAAGCCACGGGTCAGATGTTCTCTTACCGATTTTACAACTACAACTCTGCCTCCATTCACCATGCCACCACTAAGAAGCTAGAGGTTTCACATCTAACCATTAACTTTCTATTTTTTGTTTTTTATAGTATATCGTGTCATATAGATTGTTTTACTTTTTATGATATATTTTCTTAATTTTGTTAATGTTTATTCTATTATTGTTTATTGTTGAACTTTGTTGATTTTTTTTTTATATATATTTTTGACTTTTTTAAGGTGTTTTTTTTTTTTTTTGTTGATTTTTGTTTACTGTACTAGTTTTTATTGATTATGACCTATGGAGTTAACTATAGTTTGTTAATTGTTTTTGGTGAAACTAAAGTTTGTTGATTTTTACGTAAATCAACAAAATTTACATAACTAAGCCTGACACTTTCATCTTCCAAAAGAAAAGGAGTATCCGATCGAGATACTTTTATCAATCTTGGTCGACTAGTGAACAATCATATAAATACATTTGTTTTTCCAAAGTATTTCTAAGATTCTGTTAAGATATGTTGGAGTATTAAATAACTTAATTTAGGATGAGTTTTGGCATTGTCAGACCATTGCACTAGCACCGCACAAAACCACTAAACCAGTAATTGCATGTACGTGAGATGGATCAGTCGAAACCATTTAAGTGGAAGTTACAACCTTACAGGGTATGTTTTGATATCTAATAAGAAGTAAAGGGCGAAAGGCCTGGGAGGGTAAAGCACACAAGAGCAAGTGGAATTTTTATTTTTTTTTTTGGTTTAAAAATATTTGTTTTGATACGTATGTGTAAAATAAAAATCATTAATGTACTTTATTGGTGTCATGTCATAACTAGTGAGTTTTAGCCGAAAAAATGGGTTGGAGGTTAAATTGTGTACTTAAGAGAAGTTGTGGGACAATTCGATACCATTGAAACTTGAGAGAGTTGATTACATGAACGTTATAAGTAGGGTGATTTGGCACTTTAACTTATTGATATATCTTTGTTAATTTTGTAATTTAATACCACATACATCTATGAGATCGTCAACAGTGATGGAAAACGTTCTTCACCACTCCTCCAAAAGTAGGTCTGGACGTTCCCTACACATTTGGCATCATAGGTTAGTTTCAATTGCATCATATCATAATCAAATTGGTTCCTAATTAACCAATATAGTCAAAATAGTTACTTAGTAGTTTTAATTTTGATGTATATATAGGTAATGTAGGACAAACTTATACCTCCAATGCGGCGCTAGAACATTACATGGCAAATCCAAAGGCTCAAACCGTATTGTTCCTTGGTGATCTTTCCTATGCTGGCAATTGGTCAAATCACGACTAGACAAAGTGGGGCACTTGGGGCCTGTTCGTCGAGAAGAGCACGGCTTACCAGCCTTGGATTTGGACTGTTGGACACCATGGAGCCTGACTTTGCTCTTGAACTTGTAAGTCACAAAGATATTCTCAAAACTCATTTTAGAATAGAGGGTATAGTATTTTATTCTGATATGTTT
>BSSO01008294.1:0-10255 GCA_030267885.1 Mesembryanthemum crystallinum | reverse complement strand
TTATAGGAGTTTAAACCAACTTAAACTGCCCACTAATTCCAACCACCCACTAGTTCCTAGTTAACTGCCACTACCCCCCATTTTCTGATTTTTTTTTTATTAGCAGCAGTTGGTTGACAGGATTGGTGCAACCCAGATTTTTATTATTTCTTTTATTTTTTATTCAGTGAAAATTTAGGGTTCAACACCAATATTCTTGTTATTCTAAACTTTGTTTCTTAAGCATTCAATGTGGGCTGAGGATAGAGCTTAAAGATCTATTATCAGTCATCACATGGCTGTGAAGCCCATCCAGTTATGGTGGTCGATGGCCCATAAAAGTAAGAAAAGAGAAGATCTGAAAAATTACATAGATTAGACTGGGGATGCAAACAGAGAGATTTTAGGCAAATTGAGTATCTATAGTTCAGCTTTGTTTCCTAACTTTAAGTTATATATGTAAAAAGGATTATTCTTGGTCGTGCAAGGCAATTGATTTTATAGTTATGTAGGACTGTCCTGAGTGATATTTGCTTTTATTGTCTCTCACTTTCTGGAGATGCTCAAAGTTGCGTATAAGGTTTACTACTTTGAAGGGTTTCTAAGGCTTCAGTATTAAGTTGCTTTTATTCAATTTTTACCATGTGATCTAGATGAATGCTGGCATTAGGTATGGTGATATTGAAATGGGTGAACTTGCTTGAGTGAGAGAAAGAAAGATGTCTTACATGTATAGTTTCTACAGGGGAATATTCAAAATAAAAAAGGATACCTCAAGTTCACTAACACTCTATGTCACTTTATTGTTGATTGATGAACCTGTAATTCGAGAAAATGTAGGTGGTTTATGTCCTCCATTGATATGTGTTTTCCAGATAAATAAAACTAGAGTGTAGTATGTTATATTTATTATTTAATTTTTTTTGGATGGCTTATAGTGCCTTTTATAAGTGTGGAAATACGCTCTGAAGTCTAGTATGATGAATGATCAAGAGATTATGATGAAAGACGCTTTTGAACAGGCCAGTAAGGCCTCACAAATTGAAGTGTCAACATGTGTGGGAGCTAATGGAGTTAGAAATGGAAACTTAATAGGAATCCAATTGTTAAGCCTGGTGGTCTGGCCATTTATATTGCTAGATCTGCTGATTCCCTCCACTTCTTCAAGGAGATTGGAAATCTTAGCCATATGTTAGAACTTCATTTGCGTGTTTTATGTGACCCAAGAATATATCAAGATCCAAGTAATTTTGTCACACTCACGAGCTCCAATTTTTTTTGGCAATCAATGGGTAAAATATTATCAAATGGATTTATGACTGAACTGAAAATGTTATTAAGGATATAGGCATTACGCTAAATGTTTGCCTAGATGGTCTCGAAACTTGCAGTGTGTATAAGAGAGTGCGCCTGATGTTATATTACTTGGTTCAGATTAGGAGGCACTCAGAAGGGGCTCCATATTTTGAGGAAAGTTTGGAGTGGGTTTGTTTAGGGTATTTTCAACTGGTATTATTTGAAAGATGGAAGGTGTTTGTTAGTGTAGAATCGGATGATAAAAGAGGTTTCCGTAGCTGATGCAGCCATGGATCGTGCATTAGCTGTAATCATGCATTAGGTGTATACGTTATCTGCACTAATCACCTCCCTCATCTGCCCTTTCATGCTCATTCACAAATGTTTGTTTCTGCTTTTTGCCTTTCCCCTAGTCCTCTCTTTCTTAGGTGGAATGCACATACCACTATCTGTACCTTTTTATAAGCTTAGGCTATGTTTGGCAAAATTAGCAGGTAGCTGTAGCTATTTCACAATAAAAGAGGGAAAAAACAAAAGAAAATAGTTGAAAGATGTTACAAAATAGCACTCAGATAGCTGTTTTGGGGCTGTAAATCGAAAGCTAGTATGGGTAGGTTCCCAAAACAAGCTGTAGCTGTAGCTGAAATTTAAAAATAATCTAACAAAGTGTTTGGTTGCTGAGAGTAACACAGGTAGCTGAAAGCTGAAAGCTAAAAGCTAGCTATTTTTGCCAAACATAGCCTTAGTAGACTGCTGTAGTACCATGGATCATCTTTCAGCAGCCTGAGGCGAACCTGTAATCTATGTTCATTTAGATCCTTATACAGCTCTACAAATCTAGAATGAGCATTTCTTCCTTGTTTTTGTTAGTCTGAGATAGTGCCATGTAAGGGAGTTAAGAATTCCATCTGTAATTTACTCTTTGCAAAGTGTTCAGTTTCTGAACTCTTGTTATAAGTAGCTGATCATGTCTTCCTCTCTTTTTCGGCTGCAAATAACAGAACTTATGCAAGCAAATACATACCAATCATTGCTAGTGTTAGTGAACATCAACCACCTACTTGGCCATCTTACTTCATGGACATCAATGTTCTGGCTTTCTTGGTACCAGCTGGAATTATTGTAAGTCTTTCTTCTGTAGTTTGGAAATAATTCTCAGTTATCCAGAGAGTTTTCTGTAGGCTCATCTTTGTGAAACGTGCTGGTTTTTTGTTGTGGTTTTGTTTTTTGCAGGCATGTTTTTTACCACTCTCAGATGCAAGCTCATTTGTGATCCTTTACATTGTGACATCTGTATACTTTTCAGGAGTTATGGTAGGCAAAGCAGCCCCCCGTGCCCTTGTCTTCTATTGGAAGCAAATTTATAGGCTCTTTTTCTGTGTCTGTTCCCATTTTCACTGTGGTCTGTTTGTAGGTGCGCCTTATGCTTGTATTTGCTCCAGCAGCATGCATAATGTCTGGAATTGCTCTCTCTGAAGCCTTTGATGTATTTGCTCGATCTATCAAATTTCAGCTGCCTGGACAGTTAGAAACTGCACCGAGTGAGGTGACTATTAGGATCATCCACATCCATGCTATCTGGATAAGCTTATATTGTACCTCTATGCTAACTCTTATTTTCTTATGCATCAACTGTGAAGGCAGGGGATACCAATTCTGGTAATGATGAAATAAAAAATGATGTGGCAAAATCAGAAAAAACTGAAGATGCTGCAAAGGAGCGTCCCTTGAAAAAGGGCAAGAAGAAGGACAAGGAAAAGGAGAAGGGAAAGGATTCTACAGGAAAAGCTTCATTGAAGTCCCGCATTGAGAGAAGGCTTCTTGTTTTACCATTTGAAGCGTCTCTCATTGCCTTAGTTTTAATTATCTTGCTAGGTGGTTTCTATGTGGTATGGATTCTTTTAATTTCTCTGCTATTTTAAATGGAGTAATGCTTTTTTTGCTATTTGTATCATCATTTTCCATATTAATCATACTCTTGAAATTGATGACACCCTCTTATGTGTTTATCCTAGTTCCTCTCCTTGACAGCATATGCATATTACTTATTGCTGTCAGTGGGCTTAAAACGACTTGCTACTTGAGAAAAAAAAAAATATATATTTATAAGAAGATGTTTGGGAACTTTCTTAAATACAACTAAAGCAATCTTTGAAAAAGGTCTATATTCATATAATTGAAGTTGTCCCATGAGCTGTTCTTGTTTATCTTTCAAAATTTTAATCAGTGGAAGTGCCAGTCATACAATTTGGAACACTATTTGTCAAGAAAAAAGACAAAATATAAAGAAAAGAGCAACTATTTCTTCTTCTTTTTATTTTATTTTATATTTGGGATCAATATGTAAGCTAACAAGGGAGAAAAATAATGAGGGAGCCAAAGCTTTTTGAACATAGCCCTTAAGGAGCTTTCATCCTAAAACCAATCATAAATTTTTGGACCGAAATTGTTATGATTAGTTTCAGACTGCAAGTAAATTTCAGCTGACTTCGTTGGTATTATCTGAAAAGAATGGGATCTCCTCTTTCCTTTGTTACTATTACACACTTTATCTCATCTTTGACTGCATTACTATGGTTAGGTTTCTTCCTTTGAGCTCTGGTTTCTTGCAGGTCCACTGTGTTTGGGCAGCTGCAGAAGCATATTCAGCCCCTTCGATTGTTTTAACCTCTCATACTCGTGATGGTATGCATGTCTTTGATGATTTTAGAGAGGCCTATGCTTGGTTAAGCCACAACACTGATGTAGATGATAAGGTTAGTATTTCTTACTGTTATTCCTTTGATGTTTAGGCTTACCAGCTAATATGTGCTGTACTGCTAATTCACGTGATTTTTGGAATTCAACATCATATACTATCTCAAGGTTGACCCCTCAAAGTTTGTTTAATGTGTTTGAAGTACATTTAATTATCTTGTGTCATCTGTTCAATTAAGCACATCTATTTACAACTCTTGAGTCTCAGACACTGTCTACATACAGACGACACAGTGAATGCTTGTAGCCATAGATTTTCGTGGCCACTTGTATTATTACTGTGCAGTAAGACTTCAGTGGCATGATGCACACATGGTAGATGGGTTTGTTTGGTGCCAATTTTTTGCAGTTTTCATTGCACCGGCATCTAAATAAATAAAACCTCAAATTAGACACCATATAAGTCGTGAATGTACCCCATTACCTTGATGAATAAGGGTAGATATGGTGCTTGATATGATGCATCATCTATTGAGATAATTCGCATTTGGGTGGGGTGGGGGGGTCATGTTAAAGTAGTAATCCACTAGTCCTTCTCGACTCCTTTGGAAAATTTTCTTTGGGTGTGCACGCATTTCAAATCAACTGCAAAAGTTCACAGTTGGGTTGGCTTTGTCAGTATGGATTTCAGAAATTATTATTGTACTTGCCCTATCTGTGAGGCAATGGCCTCTCTTTTTGTTGTAGTATATGATATATCTCTATTCAAATTATAGCCATGGTCCTATGGGAGTTAAATAGTCTTGTATTGGCCGGTACATATCAGCTTTTGAGGTCACCAGTACGCGAAAATGAGGTACGTCAATGGGTGTTCGATACGGCCAATACCAAAATTCACCCCATCATGACCGTGACTTAATATGTGAAACCTGTATCAGTCCATTTCTGCGGCGTCGCAACGTTGCCTAAATCCCGACTAATACCACATGAATTCTGATACTAGTCCTGAAAAGACGTCTATGCATCATATTATGTATACACTCGCGCACACGCACACACGTACGCACACACACGCGTACACACACATAGATATGTCATTTTAACTATAAGATTCTAATAGGAAAATCTTAACGAACACTTTTCTGCAGGTGGCTTCTTGGTGGGACTATGGATACCAAACTACAGCCATGGCTAACCGTACTGTTATTGTTGACAATAATACCTGGAATAATACACACATTGCAACTGTTGGAACTGCCATGTCTTCTCCTGAAAAGGCAGCATGGGACATTTTTAACTCTCTGGATGTTAAATATGTCCTTGTTGTGTTTGGAGGTTGGTTCTTTTGTAGGTGTAATATCAAATTAACTACATTAAACCCACCTTTGACACATTCTTTAACATAGGTCTCGTGGGCTACCCTAGTGATGATATCAACAAGTTTCTATGGATGGTTCGCATAGGAGGTGGTGTATTCCCTCATATCAAGGAGCCTGATTACCTGGTAAGTGATATGTTTAACAGAGCTTTTGCTTTGTAAGTTTGCTGTTTAATTCTGCTTACTCTTTTGCCCTCACCATTGCTTGAAGAGGAGAAAAAAAATATTGTGATATCTGACATTTTATTTCCTCACCGTGATCTGACTATCCTCACCTAAACTATAACTCGTACTGTCGAACAGAGAGATGGCCAGTACCGGATCGATTCTGAGGCAACTCCAACAATGTTAAATTGTTTAATGTACAAGCTTTCATACTACAGGTTAGACTTAATTTGATCATTACTTTTTTTCTGTGGATTCTTCCCTTTTCCATTTGCCTGTGCCTGTAATACAGTTTGATAAGCCTTACCATGTTTTACGGGGTTGTAGATTCGTGGAGACAGATGGTAAAGGATTTGACAGAGTAAGGAGGACTGAAATTGGGAAGAAACATTTCAAGCTTACACATTTTGAGGAGGTACTGTGTATTATTTGCTATATGTTAAGGACAACTTTTATTGTATTGCCATGCTATTTGGTTACCAGCTTCTTGTATTTGTCTTGTGCCTGCTTGATCTTACTGGTCTTTCCAATCTATCCTCTCAGAATTCAAATTGCTAAGTTTATGTAGTTGAACCATCTCCTTCCATTGATCCTTATTAGAACGGTAGTTGCCTAGTTGGTAGAATGTCGCACTCATTGAAGCCTTAGGGGGTGTACTCTCAGTTCAGCTCAGGCCAGGTCAATTCAGATTATTTAGTTCAATACTTTTTCTCACCTATCACTATTCATTCAGTGCCCATTCAGTTCAGTTCAGGTACTTTTAGGCAAAATGAAAACACCCTTACAGTTGCCAATATTTGCAATAGTCGAGTTTTTATGGTTGCATGTTTTTATATATGTTCGGATGATTTAAGAGCTGGGCGGCCATGCATAATTGGATCAACTAAAGGACTTCGTCTTGTCAGTGTCTTTCTTTCACAAACTTCTCTTCCTCTGATGGATGTCCATACCTGATTGACTTGTTGACCTGAACCGAATGGCTGTGTTACATAAATTCAGGCATTCACATCTCATCACTGGATGGTTCGGATTTACAAGCTAAAGCCTCCAAAGAACAGAATCAGGGGAAAGACCAAGAAATCGAGATCGGTATGTTTGGGTCCATTTGTAAAATTCTATACTTCTGACTATCGTATTTCATCTCACCAATGTTTACTCTTCTGGCAGAAAACAAGTTCTACCGGTTCAAAAAGAAGCACTACCACCAAAAGGAATCCTTGGCATTAGATAATTCCCCCTTCATTTTACAATTTTGAGTAGAGAGCTCATCAGGTCAGTTATGTGTAACAACCCATACGTGTTTTAGGTACTTGGACGTCTATAGAGTTACTGTAGAATAGTCCGTTCTGCTCTTGAAGGGAACAATTTAAACGGACCACATGGTCTCTGTTGAAGATCTGTTCCATATTTTCCTTTGTATTGATGAGCAGTTGCTTATCGATTTCTTGGGGTAAGGTAGTGCTCGAACTTGATATGTAGTTATTGCCCCAGGCTCCTGGTGTTTCTTCGGCTACAATATGTATCAACACTTGCATGAACATTGAATCATTCAGAGAGAGGTTTACTTGAAATACATATTTGCCATTTTGCAGGAGAAATGAGCTTTTTTTTTCTTTTTTTTTTTTTTTTTTTACTTCAGAAAATCAGTCTAATTTTTTTTATTTTTTTTTTTTCCGAAACCTAATTGCAGAATATGTCCTGAAGTTTCTTCAATTGTGTATGATTTGGTATCATATAGCATTTGCACATTTGGATACATGTATCACATTGCATGTGACTTGAATTGTTATAACTCATGGAAAAATGTGGAGGATAGTTGATTATACTTCATACTATGATTTATTTTTATGCTAAAAAAAAAAAAACATCTACTCATTTGGTCTACATTCTTTAACAATTGATTTCTACATTATGGTTACCTTTTAGCCTTTTAATTGCTTTGTAGAGTATTGAACAATTTCTTGTGTATGACGAGGATTTCTGAAAGCGAGCCATTTTTGTTACTCTATGCATTACTTGTCGCGGAGATCTTTTCTCATCTCTATAAACTCCATGTAAACTGATACATGGAGGTCATATTGAAATTTGGGCTCTCAGTTCTTTCTCGACCTATTGAATTTGGATAGGATATAGTAGTGGTTAGATGAATAGAGGAGATGCAAACAAAACTATGAATATTTTGAGTTTCAAGCTATTTTTCCTTCTAAGCTTACAGGGTATACCGGTATACTTTAGTCCAACATACATTTTTTTTTAAAAAAAAATAAAATAAATAAATAAAAAATAGGAACTTGCAACAACAAAAGAGCAACGCAATTCAATCTTGTTTGAAATTATAAAAAATGAAAAAAAAAAATTAGTCCAATGTATGCAACCTTATCCTGATACATGAGAGTATGTGGGAGGATACTCGATAATTTTGAAAGTATTATTGAATTTGTTGGTATTCAATCTAATCAGGAATAATTTTGTGGAAAAGTGATTAATGATAGCATTTCGGAAAATGACTTGATCTTGGAGGCTATAGGTGCGACAGAACAACTGCGCAATGTCCACTTTTCGAATTGCTTTAGATTCACTAATCATTCTAATTAAAGTTGAAGTTAGAGGCAATGTTACATACACTTGGACCTTCCAAGACCAACTAAAATTGTTTTTGTATTCCAATTAAAGTTAAAGAAGTAAAAAACAATTCCCAGACCAATTAAAGTTGTCTTTGTATTCCAATTAAGTTGAAGAAGTAAAAAAGAAACAGCAGGCAAGGTTTAATTAAGAAATACTCAAGTGGTTACAAAAAAAAACTGCACATAACATTGTCCTAATTAAATTGCTATATATTAAAATAGAAAGGAGATAAACACTTCCAACATAGACAATATTACTTGAATTCATGAAATACTATAAAGGCAACTTGTAGACTTAGGGGGCTTGCATTTGATCGCTCCCAAGAAAACTTGAGCTTGAGTTCCATTTACCTCGAAAGAATAAGAAACTTTGATAGAAGATAAACAACAAAAAAAGAAGCTGAGAGCAGGATCGGGAAAGGTTGAGATGTACATAGCATTACCTCGTACTAGTAGAGAAATTCTTTCGGAAAGACCAAAAAGAAGCTTTGATAGAAGATAAAAGACGAAAATTGACACTGGGAAATTTTTCATTCAGTTACTAGTCGAAACTGAAAACCTGTGGTACATCTAAGGTTCAACAAACTATGTTCCCCTGCTATCCTATAAATACAAAAAAGATTGTGAATCACCCCTCCAACAAATTTATGGCTATATAATTATTTACAGGTGTTAATAAATAAAACAAATAATCAACACAAACATTATTTGCAACAAACTCCTCGAACCGCGTCTTTCGTCTTCTTCCTTCCAATCAGAGAGAATAAGCAGACTTTTGCTGTGTGATGCAGTTCCTACAACTTCCGACAAACAACAATCCAGCAGAAATATACAGAGCCTCAGGCAAACATCAGAGGACAAATCGAGTTTCCGGCTAAAATGATGATTACCTTACAGTTTCTTGGGTAAGTTGTAAGTTCTCTTAAGAAACTTTGCTGCCACATCATCATCCCGGTGACAAAGTACTCGTAGAAGTGTATTCGGTTCGGTTGGGCTCCACTCACCTGTAGTCGGAGGCAAAG
The DNA here is from genome assembly GCA_030267885.1 of Mesembryanthemum crystallinum. Classification (NCBI taxonomy): domain Eukaryota; kingdom Viridiplantae; phylum Streptophyta; class Magnoliopsida; order Caryophyllales; family Aizoaceae; genus Mesembryanthemum; species Mesembryanthemum crystallinum. The sequence goes on along the minus strand of BSSO01008294.1, from coordinate 1,094 downwards.
GTAGCCTGGATTTTGCAGCAGAGCCGTAGCTCTCCATTATTGCCTGCCTAAATTGCTCGATCAAGCTCTCCGTATCCATGTTTAGAAGAGGGAGGATAACCTTGACAGTTCTTGAAAGCTTGTCTATTACTTCAGATGGCAACCCATCCCCATTGGACCAGAACAAATCACATAGGAACTTGAAATCCTCTTCGACCATAACTGATTCTTGTTGGGTAAAGGCACGGGCTGGACCCCCGGCTAGCAAGACCAACAAAAACCCGTCAAATGAGGCTTTCATAACCTCGGTGATGACACGGGTTGTGACTCTTTCATGCACAGTCGTTGCGATGATTTCTAGGTATCGCTCAAGCTCCTGAAGGAAATGCTCAATTCTAGAAGATGAAACTTCACCGGCATATAAACCTTCCCAGAGAACATGATTTAGCTCATGGAAGACAATCTTGTAACCAGCTGCCTCACATAGGATTAGAGTTCCTTCAACAGCAGCAGCAGAAGAAAGCTCGAACTTTATCCCTAACCTACTATCATCAATTTCTGTGCAACCAGAATTTTTCAGATGGGTAACTGTCTTTTTCACTAAAGCATCCACTCCCGAGCGGATGCGCTGAATTGAGTTAATACGGACGCATAGTTGTGATATGCCAATACAATCATCCACATTGGTACTTCCAACCTGTGTTTTCCTCCTGATGGGTACTTGAGGCTTTTCCTTCTTCTTGAAGAACTTGGAACCAGCTGAACATCTGGTTAACCCGGGCAAGCTGGGTAGATAAGTACTCCGGGTCCCTGCATGTGGAATAGGAATTGAAATCAGTCAGTGGCCGCTCCAATGATACACCTTTAAATTTAACGCTAACTTTTCTGCTAAAAGCAACTTACCACATCCAGATTTAGCCTTCAAGGCGTAATGCTGGAGGCATCTGTCAAGACCTGTCATCAATTCATTAACCACGGCTGGCTTTATAGGTATTGGTAACAGAAAGAATGCTTCCAAAGTTTCATCTACCATACGCAGCATTTCAAAAACAGAGGGTGCAACGCGCTCCTTATTTGCCTGCACATTCCACACCTACGGAGAAGAACGAGGAAAG
>BSSO01008293.1:0-10256 GCA_030267885.1 Mesembryanthemum crystallinum | reverse complement strand
CCCTCCTTTTCTCTCTCCTCCCATAAAACCCCGCCACCTTCAGTCCAACCGCCACCCCTCACAACACGCCCTCCCACTACCTCCTCTCTCAATTCATCCACCGAGTCACCACCACCACAAACCGACTCACCTTCAGCACCATCCCTTCCCCCTTACTTCGCCCAACCTCCATTCAGCCCAAACCATTCCCACCCCAGACCCCCGAGCCCCCTTCGCACACCACCAAGCCCCACCCCTTTCTACATTTTTGTTGATTTCAACTCAGTTTCCAGCCACTCTGAGACTGACCAGAAGAGAAATCATATCACAATCAACTGGGCATGCGATTGATTTTGAAAAGTTGAAGCTTTTAGTGGTGATTTTAATGGAGGTAGCCTTAATTGGTTTATTGGAGGGGGATGAACTGATGAAGGAGTGTTCTGGTGTTTTATCTTTATTTTAAATTAAAGGGGAAATTAATTAGGTAAGGGCAAAACGAGAAGAAAAAAAATGTATTATTCGTCGGATTCCGACAATAGGTGGCTACATTCTATGAAGTGTAACATGTAAGGGGGTTAGTTTAAAAAAAAAATTTAATAAAGGTGGTTCTTTTAAAATACCCTATTATTAAAGGTTGTTAAAACCAATTTTTTCTAATAATAATAATAATAATAATAATAATAATAATAATAATAATAATAATAATAATAATAGAAAGATGGATTTAAATAATCCAAAGAATTGACCATTCGACAATAATAATTCAACATAAAATCAATTTGGACCTGACTATTCCACATTTGAACTGGTCTGATGTCGTTCAACAAAATTTAACGGGCTTAACTTTCCGTTAACAACAAATGGATGAAGTACGAAACCATATCACCGAAAATATATTGCAATGAGTCGGAGATGACACCAGGGAAGATAAATTTGCAAAGGATGATCGATTCTTCTATTAATCGATATCCTGTAAAATTACATATCATCAGCGATTTATATTCTTCATTACGTTTAATGAAAAATTTACTTATTACTTCCCAGAATAATTAATATTTCTAATCATATTACTACTACTAGGTTTTGTTGGTTTTTGTTAATCTTACTGGTTTTTGTTGATTTTTGTTAATTTTTTGCTGAAATCAACAAAATAAGTTGAAGTGAAACAAGCCTTAGTACGTCTTTTTATGTCAAAAAGTGTTTATTAAAATCGTTATCAAATGACCCGGGGTCGCTTATTCCAAGGGTTTTGAGTTGTATAATTGTGGAGGGTGACATCGTTTTTGAGCCAAATTGGTGGACTCATTTAAAAAATACATACCTAAAAAGAAAAAAGTAAAAGTAAAATAAATGTTATTATTGCATATCTAAAATTGGGTCCATTTGGTGTGATGATGCCATGTGGACGCTAATTGGAGCATGACATGGTGAAGTTATTTAATGTGTTCTAATACTATTGGTTCGTGTGGCACGAGTGGTTTTCATAATTATTACACAAGTGTCTCTTCTTCTACTTTTTTTTTTTTTTTTTTGGTGCAGGTCTCTTCTTCTACTTTGTTAATGTGATTTGATCCACATGAATAGTATAATAATAGTACTCAATATAAAAGGATCATAATTTTTTATAAAAAATTATTTTCATGACCATTTAAACTCCCCTTTACATGAATACTAATGGATAACAAATAAACAAAGCATATTTTGAAAATAAAAATTAATAGGCTAAGATAAGTATCAATAAATTATATTAGTTATTGAAAAATTACACAAACTCCAAAACATTATACAAAATAAGGATATACCAAGTATTTACAGAACAATATGGTAGAAGAATACTCCGCTTAAAGCTCAGTTTAGTACTTTAGTATATTTAGACGATGGAATCAATACCATTTTGAAATGTATGAGTGAATCATTTACCCTCGCACGTGAAAGTGATCTTAGCTATAGGAATTGTATGTATGAATAATAAAAAAAGATATACCATCTAATGGCTATGAGGCATAAAGCGAGTCCAACTAGTCTTACTATATATTAAAAGGGGTCAAACAAATCTAGGATGCCACATCATCACTTTAATAAATGCTAATACATTATAAAGGTAATCATAAAAAGTTATATTTTAGAAGATTTGAACCCAAAAAATGTTAGAAATATATTAGAAAGTAATCATAAAAAATTATACTTTAGAAGATTTGAACCCATGACCTCCAATTAAGTATAATAATTCTATGGTCAAGTAAAAATTAAACTTTAGAACCCGGGGTCGTGGCTCAATGGCAACACCATTGAGGTTAAGGGCTTTGCAAAGTTTGCCCAAAGGTCAGGGCTTCGAGTCCTGCTCAAAGCATCCCCTCCCCCTCTAACCTGCTTCAGTGTGTGGGACTATTGAGTTCTCTCGCGACTAATTCACATACATTAAACTTTAGAATATTTGAACCCATAACATCCAACTAAGTATAATAATTTTATGGCCAAGTTATTACTCTTTATTACATGTTGTAGTAAGTGAAAGTTTTAACTATACATGGTTGAAATAATTTTATTGTCATACATTAAATTTTAGAATATTTGAACCTATGATATCCAACTAAGTATAATAATTTTATAGCCAAGTTATCAATCTTTATTACATGTTGTAGTAAGTGAAAGTTTTAAGTTTTAACTATACATATATGTTGTTGAGAGGTTCAGAATGGGGGGACGTGAGCAGCACGTGATCAACGATCCGAGTGCGAATGTAGCGGTCTAAGTAGTAGCCGGAGTAAGATCGGAAAGCTCCTCCGACGATCAAGTCAGGTCGGGAATAAGATAAGAGAATTTCTAGAGGTAATGTAGTAGAGAGAGAGTCCAGAAGTCCCCTCCTCTTATGAGGGAATGGGGTATTTACACCTGTTAGGAGAGTAAGAGTGAATGAGAGTTGGGCTTTGAGGTGGACCACTTTGTGGGCTGATAAATAAGACCCAAAGTACCAACTCCATGAACTCATGGGAAATTATTATACCTCAACACATGTAATAAAAAATATAAATTAATTTTATAATACATTTTTTTTCATTTGTAAGTTATCAGTTTGTTAATGATCGAGTTGATAATATTAGTACTCCCTCCGTAATTTTCAAATGTTTACAAACCACAAAAAAAAAATAAGTAGCTCTCAAATATTTAGAAACTAAATTTTACACACACTCCTCTCCATAATACCCCTCCATTATCTACTTTAAACAATTAAAAATTCAACTAGCAAATCAACTTTACAAATTAAACTCATTTTTTATTACCTTTCATTTCTGTCTCTAACCACCATAAACATATCCTTACATTTTTTTTAATTGAAACACACTCTCTCTCTCTCATCTACTCTCTCTATCACTCACCAAAATTTTTGAAATACTCATTGTCAAACACTTACTCCTCTCTCATTGTAAATCTGTTAAACCATTAGGGGCATTATTGGAAACAAAGCCCCTCTCTTTTGCTGTCTTAATTTTCATGCCCAAATGGTTTGTAAACATGTGAAAAGTACGGAGGGAATAGTTTATAAATGATATTGATTTTGTTATAAATTATCAATATATAAAATAATTGTACATCTTTATAAAATACCCCGCACATCGCACGGATATGTATACAAACTTGTCGATAATAAAATGTCTTGCCAACTTCAATAAGCAATTCGTAATCAATTTTGATTAAATGATACCATGAGCTTTCTGCTCACATTTGTACATTTTGGACGAAAGTTCCCAACAAGGAATACTACAATAAGCCGTTTGAAAATAGAATGAGTAAAATTCAGAAAGGAGGAAACCAATCTTTTGTTGTTTTCCTTTGATTAGAGAACATAGTAAAACATCACCATAACAGTGCGCACATATCATACCAAATGCCTACAGTACAGGAAAGTTTGTACAGAAAATTAGCCATATATTTATCAGAAAATTCGAAATTGTCAATGAGGCATCAATTTTGGGATACAGAAAGAAATACAAACCAAGAATCTCAACTGTTACATGTAATATAACTCAGCCACATATGTACAGGTTCTAATCATCCTGAACATCTGCTTTCTCCTTCCACTAATTCATACAATTGCTGGGGACAATGAGAGGAGTCTCACACAATAGTCTACAGTACATATGAAAATCACATTTCTAAAAAAAAATCGTTGCAGGATATAAAAAGGGCGATCGATAATCCACATACCGCTCCATTAGGCTTTACTAGAGCTTCAACCAACACCACCAAGAATACTACAGACTGAAAATCAGTGTCAGACGTCATGTAGAAAACAATGATCAGATAATGTCCGAATTTAACTCATCCGACAGATAAAGGAATATGATATCCAGAAAATAAACAATGTACAAAGAATATCCTTTTTAAGTAACTTTCTAAACTAGCAGAACTAATGTATTTGAAAAAATGGGAATGTGAATTTAAGCCAAATTCCAAAACCGCAAGAAACCCACGTATCCATGTTATTGAAATTTGATTCCCATATTAATATTCTGGAAAAGATAAGAGGTACAATTCTTCCATACTTTGCAATGTCTACAAAATGACACAGTCAGTCTGAGAATAGCCTTTAACAAGTTAGTTTACGTCAGAGACTCAGAGATAGACATAGCGAACACAAGGTTATATAATTACGTTGAAATAGACATGGTGATATGACATCAATCATACATGGAAGTTGAGGAATAGGGCACATCAGAACACAAGTTCCTGAAACGATAAGAAAGAAAAATGGAAAGAAAGACATCTATTCTGGTAATAAGAAAAATAAATTCAGAGATTATCTCCTTAGAGAATTAGTAAGAGACAGAGATTAGCCCTGCATTCATTGTGTTTCTATAGGAAAACAAAACATGGAGACAATGATACATTTGATTGATTTGAACATGAAAGTATTACATCTTATAAAGCTTTTCATGAATAAATAGCTTAAAATATAAAGTGCAAGTATGTGGTGTTATACTTCAAGAACATAGTTCAAAGGCAGCAAGTTTTAACTTCAAGATGTACAGGATGCCTCCAGACTTCCAGAGGACACCATGTTGAATACGGTTCAGGTTATGCAGCAAAATCTACACTGGATGTGAGAAAAGAAGGAATGGTGAAGTGCACGACTGAGGGGGGCGAGGGAGGGCATAGCATCTATGAGAAGCTCTAATTCACAAAATAGATTGCCTAGACAGAGTAATAGTTACCTCATTAAGATTACTATAAATTCTAAATATCCTAGCAAAAGCAAACATATTTTCTGTAATAACATTCCCATGTCCACAATAATCAGCATAGTTGAACCAGGCACAAAAGTCTTGTTTCGACAAGGCTTTACTCAATAAATTAGTGATCTTCCCCGCCACTTCTATGGCACCAGCAAGAGCAATTGGCACCTGAAGTACTAGCATATCACTTCAACTTACCGAGAGGAATTTGCATTTGCCAATAAGTAAATAAGTAAATAAGTAAATAATTGTGACAGTTAACAGTTTTTACAGCTTATAAAGTTGTCTAACATCAAAATCACAAACAGAAGTTGGATATGAACTACAACTGATTCAAGTAAAACATATAACATCAAGCACCAAATATCAAACTCTGACATACCGCTGAATCATGCATATTTTCCCCAAAAGGGAAAGAGTTGATTTACTCTAAGAAGGCTTAGGAATAGTTGTCTAATTGAGTATTTTCAGGTAATGATGAATTGGCTCATTGATTCAACTTTCAAGCTACTATTATGTTGAACTTCCTTGCTACAGAATTCATGGGATATGAAGCTAAAGATGATAAGACCTGAGGAGTTTAATAAATGGCCAAGACGGATAAGAAGAGAGCATATAAAACACATGTACAAGAACCATATTTACAAACTAAATACAGTTGGGATCAGAAGCTTTTTTCTCTCGTCAAAACATAAAAAGTTCGGCACTTTGACGACATATTTCCAGTTCTAAGATACAATTGCCACTCTATTTTATTCTTTGTAAAGTTGCAATGGACTAGCAAACTCACAGTCGCTGAACTTTCCATCCAATGAGTCTGGTAATAAACATTAGAAGAAACTTGGAATACCTAATTACCTATGTCAAGTAGAAACAGATAACATGTAACACCATTGGTAAGCAATAGGCAGTCTATGGAGCGTAGACTTAGGAACAATAGCCGATTCCACTATAGCAAAAGATGAAGAACATAAGGGAGTACAGGATGCTGTCTATATGTTGCAAATGCAGAATTCAGATAAAGAGAAGCAGCAGAAATCACAAACAAAGTTGCAGCGTTCCATTTCTGCAAATATCCTAGGAGGCTTTACAGGTCTTTTTATTGTGGCCAAGTCCCTTACACTTGCTACACTGAAGCTGACGCTTCACTAAATCTACTGATTCAGCTAATTTCATCTTTGGACGACCAGGAGGACGTTTAGTGGGGGGAGGAGTAATAGTTATAGTTGGCTGATTTTCCTCACCCTCCACTGGTTCTCCAACATTTGGAACAGGTTGTATCGATTCTGCATAAGTTAAGCGGTAGATATCAAGCATGAAGTATTTGGAGCAGTAATCATATGGGTTTCTACCAATAAACTTGAAAACAACAATGGCATGGCTGCAAGGCACACCAGTGAGTTGCCATTCCTTGCAGCTACAACCCCAGTTATCAATATCAACTATATGGGAAGAGTTATCATGAACCTCAAACATGCAACCATGAGATCCTAAAATTTGAACGGATTGTGCTTTCATAAATTCCTTTTCCAACTTTTCCTCCTTTGATGGTGTTAACTTTGTCCCCCATTGATTCGATTCCGCCCTTCTAGTGTTGATCAATTCCATCAGCTTACCTCGCAAGACATCAATCATTTGCGTTATAGGCAACTCATCAACCTCAGAAACCCAACCAAAGAATTGTTGCCCAAAGTTTGACGACAACAAATTGTACCGTGTTCCTTCAAAAAATGCATTTGCCCACTGCTTTGGTTGACTTTGTACAACCCAATCATGAGCTTCAGGAGAGATGGCTTTTATATTATTGACGCAACGCTCGAAATCATCGAGCTTTGGGGCATAAGCAGCAGCATAGAAATCATTGATCATGAGACGCCTTGCTTCATGAGATAATCGCCCCTTCAGGTCTTTGTTAAGTTTTTCAGCCATATAGCGCAGGCAATAACCATGGTAGGCATTACAGAAAACTTCGGGCAATGTTTCCTTCAAACCATTCTGGAAATCTGCAACAAATGTAACAGGTTGAGCTAATGACAATGCAGTTTTTAGTTCCTCCAAAAACCAACGCCAATTATCTGCAGTCTCTTCGTCCACTATTGCAAAGGCAAGTGGAAAAGCGCCATCATCCCCATCTGCAGATATTGCAGCGAATAACTCTCCTTGGTATTTGGAGTTCAAAGGTGCACTGTCAAGAAAAATGAGAGGACGACAACCTTTCTGGAAACCAGCAATGGAGGCATTGAATGAGATATAGAGACGATGAAAGCTTGAATCTTCCTTGGTAGTGAATTTAATGACACTTCCGGGATTGGACTCTCTTATCCTCTCACAGAAAAGCGGCAGCCGATTATAAGCCTCTCTATAAGAACCTTGAAGCTGTTCTTTGGCAGTCTCTTTAGCACGCCACGCCTGGGAATAATTCAGCTTAATACCAAACTCCCTTTGAATATCATCGGCAATTTCTTGCGGTCTGTAGTTTGGGGAAGTTTTCAACTTCTCCTTTATGATGCTTCCTATCCAACCCCTTGTTCCTCGACAGCTAGCTTTCGAGGTAGCTCCTTCACAAGTATGTTCTTCCACCATTTTCTTGATGCAGATCAACTGAGTGGTTGCCAGTCTTGATGCATAAATCCGCCAATCACAACCTTCTGCTTTACATTTAACTGTTACACGGTGACTGTCATTTTTCTTGTATCTGTACGAAAATCCATGAGCAATTGAGTATCTGCGAAGTGCTTCTCGGAACTCATTTAAGCTAGCAAATCTCTGGTCTATACCAGTGATAGCATTCTCCCACTGATGTGCAGCTTTCTGATGCTTGTTGCCATGGGAAGAAACTGAACTGCTGTTTAGGGTTGTCAAATTGGCCGCATTGATGTCAATAAGACCTTCATCATTGTCATTTGCCGTTTCAGCATCAGGAACAACATCAACAACATCGGCAACGGGTGTCACTGCCTCTGACACAGTATTAATACTAGACCTACAATCATAAACCAAGATATGCTACTGTATTATTCATGACATAAATGAGCATATGTAAAACTGATATAAATTACTACATATTGCTTGATTGCATTCACTACCCAAATCATGGTTTAATCGTAACATATTCTATTTAGTGCATCCTAAAGTAATAATCTTATTCACTATCTTGTTATCCACCTCCTTTTCATGGTAACATATCATACGAGCCTGTGCTTTCACAAGGAAATTTCCTTATGCATGTGATTAATAAGTTTATTTTCACATTGTTAATTTCTATTTCAGTGTCAAAGTACCACGACTGACAAAATAATAGCTAGCAACACAGCGCTGCGTACTAGACCTACATGATATGGTAAGAAATGACCCCAACTTATGGTCCTTCCAAGTACATGCCTTTTAAGTAGTTAAAAACACTATGCAGCATGAATCAAACAACTACTAAGTACCTTACTTGTTGCTAGATAATATAATCATTAAATGGGTGTGCACTATTGCTATCTTAATGGAACAATCAAGTGACTTGGTATACCAATAATCATGACTAGTGAGCCAGTGGCATTCCATACTAAGGCTATGTTCGTTGCGTCATTACCATTCACATCAATTCTCAATTCACTTTTTGTGTTTTTCTCTCAATCATATCATTCAATCAGTTCACTTCAGTTCTATGTCAATCAATTGAATTGAACATAAACTTTGACAATTAAGAGAGAAACATGGGAAAACATAGCACCTGCTAGCAGGCAAAGTCGACATGTTCCGAGCATGAGCCTCCTCCTTCTCCATGATTATGAAAACATCCACGGTACTCCCGTCCTCGACAAAGCTCACCATCCGGTTCAAGTCCTTGTCTTTGGAAACAGTGATAAGGGTCCTCTTATTACCGGGCAGAAAGTACTTAATGATCATTGAATCCACCTCACAATTGAACATCTCAGCCACCTCTTTCTTGAAATAACTCAACTGGGTTTGCTGATCAATGTCTATTGCATATGCTTCACCACCAGTATAAGACAATGCGCCATTCCTATCTTTCACAAATTCTCCACCAGATTGGCATATTGCAATTACCCTTTTGGAGGCCATGGCTAGCCTGAACCAAAACAACAAAATTCATAAAAAAAAAAAAAAAAATAGTTTTAAACATACCCAACATCACCTGACTTAAACCATGATTACAAATACTGATAATTTTGACATGCATTGTTAATATCAATTGAAAATGTTCGCACTTAACCAATTAAAAGATAAATCAGACCCAGTAAAGGAGCACAAATAAGCATGATATCTTAAATTATCCAAAACTAACAATAAAACTAAATTGAGGGTAAGAGGGGTTTTAGTTTACCTCCAGAATTTGATCGTAGCAAAGAATTTAATTTGATGAGACACAAATGATTAAATTGAAAGGCCAAATGATGGGATGTTCTTCTACAAAGAAACTAATCTGTGGTAGACGACGATGATACGGGGAAACTGCAGATGGGGATGATGGTGTTGTATGATGTGTTTGCACACTTCTGCAATCTACTGTCTACTGCCAGAATTCCTAATCCCTAATTCTAAGCGGATAGTTTTTGTTGTGCAATTTTTGAAAAGAAATACTATATGCTGGAGTGATTTCTGAATCATGCTGAAGAAGGAAAAAAAATCCCATAATAAATACCCATTTTCATTTCTGGACAACTCTCTCTTTTCTTTTTCTTTTTTCTATTTCTTTTTCGCCAAATTAGCATATGAGTATTTTTTAGAATTAAGTACATTTTTAGGGTCTAACCTTCGGTGTTTGTTTAAGAAAATGGTCAAAACTTTTAATGGTTTAAGAAAGGGGACCAACCTTTGATAGGTTTAAAAAGAGGGTCCAACCTTTTAATCTGATGGTGACGTGGCAGGTTGAAAGCAATTTTTTTTTTTTTTTTAGCAACTATTCCCTCTGTTTTTATATAAGTGTCGTTTTCGCTTTTTGAGATCGAATTTTGACCATCAATATCTCTCAAAATATATAACCAAAAATTATAAAAAGCATATATTATGAAAGTATTTTTCGATACGAAT
>BSSO01008292.1:0-10257 GCA_030267885.1 Mesembryanthemum crystallinum | reverse complement strand
TTTTTCCTTTTTATTATTTTTAGGTTTGTATTGCTTAAATCCAGCCAAAACACAAAAATAAATAGGGGTAAAATAGACTTTTATCAGCTTCGACGATTGGAAAAATAATTTGCGCCAAACTTTGAAAAGGAGGTCACCTCATAGATATTATGTAAACCTCAAGTCACCTAAGTGAAATATCGCTATACCCCAAGTCACCAGACTGAAATTTTCCCTTTTCTTTACATAAAGAACGTGCACACATATATCAGAAGTTGGAGAAAGTTACATTTGTTCTAAATTTTACCTCTCCTTTGGCACGTAAATAAGAAAAATAGAGGGTTATTTTGGTATTTTCATTATAAAAACTTTACCAAATACGAAAATTTAAAGCAAAATATAAAATATCCCAGCAAAAAAATACTAAAGAAAAGCTCAAGACGAGGGAGTAATTAGGGAGTTGTGAGGTAATGTTTTTGTAAGCTTGATGATTGACTTTGGAAGAAATATATATATTTCCATGTATTTCTTTCATATGTACAATTAGGATTGTATTGGTCTATATATTTAATATAATGATTTGGAAGGGAAACATATTTGACATGCTTGAAAAGTCGAAGTTATATAAGGGTTCTCTCTGTGAGAGTGTTTCTTAAGAGGGCTTGATGAGTCATTGAGTGAAACGTTGCACCCATATGAGGTCCATATATATGAGAGGTAGAGCTGATCATGGACGGGACGACCCGAAAAACCCGACCTATCCGAACCGTAATTTCGGCGGGTATGGACAAAGTTTTTCAGAAAAAATTAATTTATGGGTGGGCTAAGCCCGGCCTGTTAAAATAAATGGGCGGTTATGGACTTTAAAAAATGGCCCATGGGCAAGCCCGCCCGTCCCGTTTCAAATTTTATTTTACATTAAAATTTAAATTAAGAATAAATTATGACGTTAGTTTGTGTTGGTGTTGTTTTTAATATAATTTGTTGTTGGTTTATGTTGGTGGTTTATGTTGCTGTTTTTAATATATACCAGTCGAATTTGTTAGTTGTGCTATGTTATTTATCAGATTATGAAATTAAGCTTTCTTTTAAACGTGTCGAAATTGCATAATTGCAATATTTTGAGCAGTGTTAAGTAATATACCCAAAAAAAATTGATAATTGAATTTGATTTTTTGAACAAAAATAAAAAGCCCGTTGGCCCGTGGGGAAGCCCGGCCCGTTTAGTAGGGCGGTTAAGGGAAACGACTTTTAGCACTAAGGGTAACTATTTTTTGGCCCGTTGGAAAAATTTTCCTTTAAAGGCCCGATCCGTGTCCAACCCGAACCCGCAAATGATCAACTCTAATGAGAGGGTTGCAACTCCAAATGTTGATGGGGGTTTGTATATCATGTTTGCACAAGTGTGATCATGTGTGGAAACACATGTGAGAGACGTGCAATTGTATAATTATAATTTAACAGTGGTCAGCTGTCCCACTCTTTGAGGTGCCTAAAAGTCAGCGCGGGTAATAGTCACTGTTGTCGACGGTGGGATACCCTTGATTGTGAACCAAAAAAATAATAATTTAACAGTGGTGTGTTTTAGGTGGTGTGATATACGTCATGTTGCAGAAACCATATAATGCGCACAAATTTTATTTAAGCAAAAATTCCTACCAAAAATAAAGATAATAAAAAACAAAATACATTTTGAGAAAAATAACTTTCATAAACAAAAGATAAATCGCAAAACTTGGTTTTAAGAATATTTTGAGAAACATGAGAAATCAAATTATATAGTTTGTTGTATAGTGTAAATGGACAATTGAGTATACTATAATAGTCTACAATACATAAACAATCCCTTACAACTACGAAAATTTGAGAAGAAATTTGCATAGCCTTATTGGAGTACTATGTTAAGTTGTATAATTAAGTTGAACTGAAATAAATTAAACTGACGTGGTGTTTGGTTGAAGAGAATTCTCAATTGGAAATGGGAATATAGAATGCACTCCCACATATCCCATGTTTGGTTTATGGGAAGAGAAACATTCAAGGGGTTGGGAATGGGAATTGATAGCTTTGAATTCCCAATGTTTCATTACCAAACAAATTTGACACTCAAATTTAAACGTGATTTCCTTTACTTGATACAAATAAGACAATGGACAACGCTACCCATACACGTTGTGTAACCATACACAACTTCATTTATGAGGTGGCAAAATCTCATTGGTTGTTATAGGCTATTTAAAAAAAAGGAAAAATAAATTTTTGAAACTAATTATTACGTTTGAAATTCAAACATTTCATTTCAAATTTCAAAATGGGTTAGGTCTGACAAAAGAAATTGTAGGGAAAAATATGAATTCTTCAATTGTGACTACTTGTCTTATCTCCGTCCGGCGACTTTCTCTCATATTGATTTTATGCTCCGGCGGCTTTCTATTTGATTATCTTCGCGTTCTAGCAGCATTCCGTGAGTATTCGGCAAGTTTGTCATCTATTTCGTTGTTCGTGGAAATTTAGTCAACCTTTTATCTCATTATACTAGACTTACAAATTTGTTACTAATATTAAAAATAACTACTCGATACACAATGCTACTAAACTAAACAAATTTGTTATTAATATTAAAAAATAACTACTTAGTACACAATATTACTAAACTACCAAATTTGTTACGAATATTTAAAAATGACAACTATTCAGTATCGTTTTCAACATCATTTTGTTACCAATAAAAGAAAAAAAAAACAAATACATTACGAACTGAATCGATTCGAAAATATCATAATCTGTTCATCTTCCGCCAACTGGTTGTCGATGTAATCGTCCATTGTTGTACAGGAAAATAATCACCGGAGAATGAGTTTTATGGATCAACGAATTACGAGTTCTTCCTTCTTCTTTTCTATACCGCACCACCACTGTCGCAACATCACCACCGTCGCCGCCTTCGATTTTTGCCTTTACACTGATTGTCGACAGTTTAATTTGAGACTCGTCGGAATTCACGTCTTAGCCTCGTAAGAAAATTCGTAGAGAGACTATACAACACCAGATTAATGGAGAAGTTTTTTAATTTATTGAGTCGCCGGAGTTTCGGCGGTGAAGTTCACAAGACTCTTGTTAATCTGAGTTTAATGGAGGGAAAAATTTCATGAATTACTTTCCCTCTTTTGTCTTACTTTTACCGCCTAATAGCCACAAGTTTCCCTCCTAAATGAAAAATTCTCCCTCCCTTCTTTCCGTCCTTTTATTTTTTCACTTTGCTTACATGGTAGCTTCTAATTGGCCATTGTATTTGTGTATGGGTACACGGCGTGTATGGGAATCACTGTCCATAAGACAATTGTCCATTGTCAATTTTATGGAATTATCACCATTTTTAGGGCCTAACCTTTCAGAAAAGTTTACGAAAAGGGACTATCCTTTGAAATGTTTAAAAATAAGGACTCACCCCTTTAAACTACCAATTTTACCCTTCACCTTAAAACCCAAATTTCACTATCTCCTCCCTCAGCCCACTGATTCACCATCCCCCAAATTCCGCCACCGCCACCCCACTAAAACCTGCCAACCCACCATCCCATTGAAACCTACAAAACCGCCACCATCACAAAACCCCCACACTCGACGCCGACGAATTGGATGCCGGCACTGGAAAGTCTCTTTCCTCCTCCTCTCCACCCATTTGTGAAATTTGAAGCTTTGTTCTNCTTATTTGTGAAATTGGCTTAATTTTGTTGCTTTATTGGTTTAATTTGTTGATTTTTGAGGTGAGATTGTTCTGATTTTTGGATGGTGGTGGTTTTGGGGTTTTGAGGTGGTGGTGGTGGTTTTGCGGTGGGCGTGATGGGTGGTGACTTGGGCAGGTGGTGACTTGAGCGGGTGGTGGTGCGGCGGTGGATGTGGTGGTGGAAAAAGATTAAATTAATGGAGGTAGAAGAAGGGCACAGGAATGAAAATGGCGGCAGAGCATTGGAGGAGGAAGTTTACTGGACAAATTTCAAGTCCATGCGTTTCTTCCAATCTCTTTCTGGCGATTTCCTCTGAGAATTCCTAATCTCTTTTCATCTCTCTAACTTATAACTCAATTGAATTGCATGTTGAATTTTGTACCATTTTTCTTTGCTTCTCTTTTTGGGTTTTTTTACTGAGAAATGATGCATTTTTTGAAGTTTTATTTTTCATTTGAAATTGTTTATGATGGGATTTCATTTGGGAAATGGGAAGTAAGGGTTCATAAGGGAAGATGGGTGGTTGGTGGCTGCGGCGGTGGCAGTGGCTGGGGTGGTGGTGTCCTGATGATGGTGGGGATTGTAATTGAAAAAGGAGAAAGAAGGGCAATTATTAATAGTGGTAGGGGTAAAATGGTAAATTAAGGGGGGTAAGTCCCTTTTCTTAAACCTTTGAAAGGTTAGACCCTTTTTTTAAACTTTTGGTAAAGGTTGGACCCCAAAAATAGTGTAAATTCTCTTTATTTGTCAAATAGAGTTTAGTCAAAAACCTGCCAAAAATTACAACTATTATTTTAAAATTACTTATAACTTTTGATCAACTTCTCAAAAATTAAATATTTTAACGCCAATAGAAAGAGTACGAAATGTACTTTAAAATGAGACTCATTTGTAATAGGGATGTCAATAGGTTGATAGCGTTTTGTTCGAGTCCACCAAACCCAATCATAGGCCCATTTAATGTGCTTAAGTTTGGAACCATTTAATAATACATGGCAAAATCAATAGCTTATTTGAATATTTAAGTTTAAATTTAAAAAAAATATATTTAATCAAAGTAATAATGACTTAAAATTTAGTAATATATTACAAACCGTGCGTAGAACGCGCCATGTAAGCGAGTCATTTAAAAAATAATTGAATTAAAAAAAATTAAAATATCATATGTTTTATTATATTCCAAAAAAAGGTTATATATAATAGGATAACAAAAATATAATGAAGATTTCATTATTTGCCAAATAGATGTTCATCCAAAGTTAGCCAAAAACTTGCCAAAAAATAAAACTATTATTTTAAGATAACTTATAACTTTTAATCAACTTTTCAAAAATTTAAAATTTTAACGTCATTTGAAAAAGTGCGAAGTGTACTTTAAAATGAGACCCATTTATAGTAGAGGTGTCAATATGTCGATAGTGTTTTGGCCGGGTTCACCAAAACCCAATCATAGGCTCAATTAATGTGCTTAAGTTTTGACCCATACCTCTTTAGTTTGTAAATATCAGATATCCATATCCAATTACATTGAATATAGTAGGTTTAATTTGTCGTAAGTAGGTTTGATTAAGTAGTATTAATAATGCGTATTTGAGCACATATGCATATAGAGATGACGGGACTTTATTGAAAAAATGATGAGAAGTTAGGTAGCGAAAAGTCAAAAGGACAAGCTAAAAATAAAAATCAATGTTAAGAACAAGTTACAAAGTATAATATAGTGGACTAAACAGGTAACTCATAGGTCTTATATATAATTGCATACAAAATTAACTAAAAAATAGCCATAACAATTAATAATTGATAGATAATTGTTGATTATATAAGTCAACTTGCTTTTTTTTTCTTTCAATAAGAAGAAAATTTAAACGTTGTTATGTAAAATTGAGAGCTTAATTTATATTGCTTCGGATATTTTCAAATAAATCTCATGATGAAATCATGAAATGTTGTCGTATAAGTGTATTAATATGAACTTGTTCAATGCATATTTATGCATAAAATGATTGCACTTTGTTGTTGCACTGTATTTTGTTATTTTCAGATTATTTTTGTTGCTTTTCTAATTTATTTTTACCAAAATAAATGTGAATTAATACAAGATATACTCAAAATGTTGAAGAGTTATGAAAGATGATAAATGGACAAATCAATAGCTTGCTTCAATGTTTTATTTAAAAGTTAAAAAAAAATTAAGCAGACTTATATAACTTAGAATTTAATAATGCATTACAAACCGTGCAACGCACGGGTATAAACCTAGTAATTAGATTAAAAGGAGGCGCTTTCAACCACGACGCGACATGTAGGATGCCAAATTAGCTGCCAAATAGATTGCTGATGTGGTGCCAAATATGTTGACTCAGCAAATTAAAGTAAATAAAAAAAAAAAAAAAACATTAATCACACTTCTACTCAAAAGTCTAAAACGGCTGGAATTGCAAAGGGAATATAAAAAGGAAAAAAATCAAGATCTGCTCTCCATTCTCCACCCTCCCCTCATCTCCTTCATTCCTCCTCTCATATCATCTCCTTCGTTCACCAGAAATTAATGAAAGGTTAGTTCGCTTGCAATGCACATGAACTTGCCGCCATGGATACGCCTCATCTCCTCCCACCATTCAAGGGCCCGATGCTGATGACCTCTTCATCTTACTAACGGTAATTTTTCTCCAATTTCCAGTTAATTACTCATAATTATTGTTTGCCTTTATCAAACGCATTAAATTCATTTACTCACCTGTGCTAACTAACTGTAATTTTGGGTAAAAGATTCGTCTGAAAATGCATCCTTCATAATATACGTATGTAACTCCCAAATCAATCAATTCCCTCATATTACATCTCATAGTCAATTGTCTTTAATCTCTTTTAAGTTTCAGAAAGTTCACTTTCAATATAGAATTATCAGTTGCACACTTTGATATACCCCAATAATCGTATTTGGATGAAGATGTTCATGCAACCAGAGACATCCAATTCAACAAGGTTTTCCCTTTCTAATGTCTTTGTAATTTTGGTCCCCTTTTTCAATTTCAGTTCCATTGCAATTTGTTTGATTAATAACAGTCTTTTGATTACAATTAAGACTCACGTAGAATTTATTTGGCAAATTTATTGGTTTTGTAGGTGGATGGTTATGGGCAGCTTGAACCGTTCTACGACCATCCGTGTGCCTTCCACTCAAAAAAAGTCCCGGACTAATTGAGCAATACATCCATCTATCTTCAAAGCATCACAAACAAAGTCAAGGTACCCTCTTTTCTTTCTACTCTTCAGCTTGAATTCTCCATCTAATTTTCATATTGTTTCTTTGTTCAATGTTAATTGGGGGTTATTGTATAAATGTCAAGGACAAAAACTACCCTGATCCAGTCTTGTGAGTTGTGTCTATGCTCTTCTTGAGTGTTTAATTGTCCAACAGGTGTAAGGTGGGAACTAGAATGCAATTCAATGGGTGGAAATTCAGGTCAGAATTTTATTGGTTTGAGCAGTTGTTTCATGTTGATAGAAGGTGGACTTCATTGTTCTCCTAGCTACTGCTTAGGCTAGGTGGAATGCAGGATGTAGATTTTGAGGGGTAGAGCATATGTCGATGTGTGGTAGTGTGGGGAAGCATTGGGATATATTGCCAGCATGTTGTATCCTGCTTGTGCATTTCGTTTGGTATTTAAATAATTTGGGGACACTGGATACATAACACTAACCATTGAAGGAGAATGCTATTACATTTTATCAATGATTTGGAAAAAGGAAAACGGTCCTAGAATGTTGTTAGGACTTATTTTGGAAGTGATTTGTCCTTTGGACTCTAATTTGAGATTAGTGCTTGGTCTTATGTTAAAAGGGAGGGAAACATAGTTGCACATAGTATTGCTAAATTTCAGCCTTATGAGTTTAGTGACAGTGACAAAATGGTTAGAATTTGGCTAGCGGGCATGGTTAATGAAAATTGAGTTGGTCGTCTCCGCTATGTGTAACGGTTTTATTTTAACTACTTGCCTACCATATGTATGTTTAAATAGGAGTCATGATTAGCATGAGAAGGTACTGATATGCCTCTAAGTATATGACGTTGTACTTCCCAAATGTGAAGACCACTTTCCTAGCCAGTGACTACAATGATAAAATTCAAGGTAGATAGCAATTTATGAAAGCACAAACATCTTATCCACTAATAGCCATACAACTTCTAATATGAACAGAGCATGTCAGCAGACAGATTATGTTAGCTTATATTTAACTGCCATCCAATAGACACACCTCTAGCAATAAAGAAGGAAAGTTTATAAGGCTATGAGAGATGTCTTAAGCGACTATGTGGTTAACTGGTCTTTTCTGGGAAAGTTGACGCAGTATTGTTAGAAAACTTCAGTTGCACGATTTGTAAACTTAAGGTCATTCATTTTCAATATTGCTTCTACATGGGGTAAACTCCACATGATTATAAAGACCACTTAATACATTTAGTTTTGTTTTCCCCATATAGAAGACCCTGAAAGCAACTATATATATTTCATGTCGTTCACCTATTATCCCTTATACAAGCTTATGTGATTTATGTGCCTATTAACTACGAACCTTGAAGCAGTTGAATACTCAAATCTTAAGAAAATTAACTTATATGTCAAAGCCATAAGTTGAATACTCAAATCTTAAGAAAATTAACTTATATGTCAAAGCCATACAATTACAACCTCATTTAACATATGAAATAAAGAAAGGAATATCACTTCTCAAATCCCAGCCTATCTATAGATTCAATTTAAATTAACCTATCCACTACTACTAATATCACGCATGATGGTGCATTCAATGGGACACCTAACCATTTTTTTTTTTAAAAAGAAAAGAGCATGAACTATTTTTTAAATGACTTGAATGTATGATCTGAAAGTTTGGGTCTCCTTCAGTGGCGGATCCAGAAAATTTTTAGAGGGGGTGCCTTCTTTTTTGTTAAAAAAAAAAAATACTACGTAATTTGTTTAATATTTTTTTTTTCGGTAATTTTTTTTTCATTCCTTCGTTTTTGGGCGTGACTAAAAGACACCTCCTAATCTATGGTATCGGATAATCCACGAATAAATTTGTATAGGTGTTCTCCTGGAGGTTTGAATCTTTGACAGCTATTGGGTTAAGTAAAATTACATATTTATTTTATTACTACCAGACGTCAATGAAGTTAACAAAAAAAAAAAAAAACACTCAAATTCACGAAAAACACTATAAATACACACATCATAAACTATTTCAGCATCATGTAACATTAATTAACTCCTAACAAATTCTTATGCAACATAATATCACCACTAAAACGTCCGAAATTGAATCTCTCTTCCTTCTATTCTTATTCTTTCCTCAAACATACAGCAAAAAGATCAATGGGTTCATTTTTAAATTACTATATAGAGTATATTATTTTTTAATGCAGCTCCAAAGAATGTAAAACCAATTGATGCGTTTTTATTTTTTAATTTTAATTGTCCACATTATTACTCACTTCAGTAGTATAGAGTATGATGTAAATTGTAAATGTGTAAGATCGAAATAGTGGGCAATTGTGGATTTCGAGATTTTCCTCATACTCATTTTCTCTGCCAAGTAGAGACATGTGTCACTTTCTTTCTTCTTTTTCTGCCAAATGAACTGAAGAAGGGGTAATATTCTGACTTTGTCCTCTTTCTCTCTCTCTCTCTCTTCACTGGGTTCCTTTCAAAGCCCCAAGTGGGGCACTTTATAACAAGATGATTTCTTTTAACTTTTAATTCAGGTAACTTGTGGCAATTTTGTTTGTCCAAGGGGGTTCCCAGGCTACCCCTTGGACATACATAACTCCGCCACTGGTTTCCTTCATGATGTTAACCTTCTGGAAATGAGGTTCTGAGTCGAGGGTTGCTTTTATCAGGTACTTCAAATAAAAACAGCATCTTTCTTTTTTCATGGTTGCATAATTTTATAATTAGATTGTAATTTTGGAGCAATTGTACTGAAATTGTTGTAAAGTACAAACCCTCATTCTGTTTACAGAATTTGTTCAAGTGATTTTGGCCGTGTGATCGCCATCTATTGTGTAGTTGAGAGTTGAGACAGTGTCGTTTGTGTTTTTGTTCGAAGAATAGCACCCTATTGCGAGCAACAGTAGTAACATGTATTATTGCTTCATTGGTGGTGGGACAACCATATTAGCCTTGAGAATTTTTAATGGCTCCATGAATATTTCACAGGTCCAATGCCTATTGTGTGGGTTTAATTAGTTACAAAGCTTTCAATTGAGCTGGTGTGAATGATGCATAGCTAATCAGTTTCCATAATTTGATGTAACAATTTTGTTGGTTTCATTTCTAATTTATCAAGTCACTTATTCAGTAGCTGTATTAAGTTGTAGTTCCTTCGTTACATAGGCGGTGTCCAGTAGTGGCACATCGGATTGAAGGTCAATTGCAGGATATATATGTGAAAAACTACTTAGGTTATGTTCTCTTCACCTTATTTTAGCTTATATTCAGTTCAGTTCAGTTCCGATCACTTCAGTTTAGTGCTAATCAGTTCA
>BSSO01008291.1:0-10258 GCA_030267885.1 Mesembryanthemum crystallinum | reverse complement strand
TTTTTTTTTTTTTTTGTGTGTGTGTGTGTGTTCGGGAAGTACAAATAGCGCCACGTCATCAATTAACGGTAAAACACGACGGAAAACCCATATTTTGGCCACGGAGTTCAATTTTCTAAAACCACAGAGGCACCATCTGGATTAGTAAAAAAGTCTTGACTACCAATTGGAAAAGTAAAAAATACAAGGGTACCAAGTGGAATTTCCCTCTATATTTTGTGCCCCCCTTAATTATTGGCTATTACTATACTTTGAATCGTTTCATTTTCTTTTCTTTAGGTTGGATTTAGGTTGTTAGTTGTGAGTAATTTATTAATATTCATTTGTTACTTTGTCTTGCTTTATTGTGGTTTAATGTCAATTTCAGGGGTTTGTTTTTGTTTTTTTTTTTTCTTCAAGTTGTATCTTTACTAATGTAATTTTGGTTTGTGATACTTTTTGTATCATATGTTTTGCAAATATAGTTGAATGGTTTTTCTCTCTATATGTTTGCAAATGTAATTTTGCTTTGTTATATATTTTAGAAAAATTTGATGTCAATAATCTAACCTTTGGGTCATACAACAAAAATAATCCCGCATTTAGAAATTGACCAGAATAATCCCATATTTACCTCCCTCCCACAATAATTGACCAAGTGGCATATCCGTTAACTCCAAATTATGTAAATTATGACATCGCAGGGGTTAAGAAGTAAAATCAATGACATTAGTAACAAACCCCTAGCTACCATGTCATCATTTCCATAACTGTTGTTAACAAAGATGTCACTTAACCAATTATTATGGGATAAAGGTAAATGTGGGATTATTCTTGTCAATTTCTGAATGTGGGATTATTTTTATTGGATCGCCCAAAGGTTGGATTATTGGCATCAAATTTTCCTATTTTTTATTTCATATATATATATTCCACTTGGTTGTGGCCATTCCTCATGCTCTCCCATGCAAGGCAAAGGCTTTTCCCGTTACTCAGTGTTTATTTCTAATAAACTTCCCAGCTAGTAGCACTAAAATCTTAAAGACATAAATAAATGGGAACTTGTTAAGGTAATAAAATTCCTACCAGCTTCACCATAATCTTTGGGCAGCCAATATTCTTCCCACCCAAAATAAGTGGAATGGAACTTTTATGGCGTTCTAATTAACTCAAATTGATCCGGTTGATTTTTACTATGATTACTACAATGCAACAAAGAGCTAGACAAATTCTGTAATTGGGCTGCTCCCAATCATTATGGAGATCATAATTCTCAACATATGCAAAAGAGAAAACTGTTAAATTGCAATTGAACACCCACAAAAATGTAAGTCATAAAAGTGTTATAACATCTCATAGCCTAGGATGGAAAGAAAAGATTAAATTTAATTTAAGGGTTAATTTCAATGAGGCATATCGAGGTATAACGACGTTTAAATAATTACATTGAAGTATACCAATTTTAGAAAGCTTACTGCAAATTCACAAATCTGGTGACCGCAGCACATGAAATGACAATAATACCCCTAAAAGAGGGTTGGACATATCCCTCGTAAAATGCTAAGATAGAGACTAAAAAAAAATTGTAAAATATAATTAATAAACAAAATTAGTAGAATGTAAGCACCACAATTTCCCAAAAAATAAAAATAAAAAAGTTAGCCCTAAATTTATATTTTGATATAAAGGTTTCAATAAGGTGTACTGAGGGTAATATTGTCAATAAAATTGTTATGTTGAGCCGGAATTTCATACCTCAATGTAATTTCTCAAATGTCAGTATACCTATGTGTATTTTGGCCAAACCTCAGTATACCTCAATGTAATTTTCCCTTAATTTAAAGAACTATCATTGGAAGAAGAAAAACCATGAAGTGATGAACTGAAACTTTATTCAATGCTAAGTGGGGTAAGCCTCTCTCATATCCATGGTCGACATGCTATATATCCTCCATGTTGAGATCTTTAATTACCAATCCATATAAATCCTTCAAAAGCTTTATTGCCCTCTTTGCCGCATCTTGTTGTGCTTCATATTTTGTGTTGTGGATGCCTATCACTGGTGTCTTCTCTCCATCCTTCCATGTTAGCTCTAGAGTTATGACGTAGGTTTGTAGTCTTTCTTTTCGTGCTTTATAAGACTCTTTATTGTGGGGGACATCGGATACCCTTGCATCGAGAAGGTCTCTTTAGGACTGTTTTCGATTGTACCAATCATGTTGAATTTACTATACAGAAGATTCCATGAGTTTTTCTAAATTTTTATTTTCACAATACTTGTAAACAGATTGTGGCATAAGACTCTTCACTAAGGGTGAGAGGCTGATGTGTAGTGTTTGTTACTCATATTGCTATGGAAGATGTTTTTTTCATTCATTTTCAATACTATACTTAAATGTAATTCATAGTCTTGTATAGGATATTCTAATGATGGTGGTTTGTGAGTTAATTTGAGTTTATGAAGGTTGGAGAAGTCAAATACATGCCAAGATAGTTTTTACCTATTTGGTGCAGTTGTTTTCATAATCCTCATCGACTTAGCACTCGGTAGTCTCCACTTTCTATGTCCTTGCATTGCTCCACCAATTCCATAGTCCTTGTCCATTTTAAGTTAAAGAATCATAAATAAATGCTATTAGGTATATAATATGCTGAAGCAATTCGCCAATTCCTTTTCCACTCATGCCGGAGTAAATTATTTTTTGGTTTGAATTGCAAACCTTGAGTCTTGTGCTTGTTCTTCCGCTCCATTGACATCATCTTCAAATGCTTTTCGATCCTGTCATCAAATATTATATGTTTAATGCATAGATCTATAATATATCCGTATAAAATAAACCATTTTCCTACTCTTGTGTATTTGCAAGTATAGTAGAATATTAAGTTATGTTTTTTTTTCTTTGAATGACAAACCTCTGGTATATTGTTGAAAACTTCCTTGAACACTATGTTTCTAGTGTATCCTTTGTATTTTGCCTTCTTTTCTCAGGAGTTTTAACCCTTCAGGAGAAGTGACTCTTGAAACAGCAACATAAGGTTGCCCATGACTGAATACAGGGTTTGGAAAGTATACACCAACCATTTTGAGATATTGTCCTTAACTCTTGTTAAGTGTCATTGCATAACATATTCCCAGCGGATATTGCCTTTTTTTCAAGACGAATAGGAACTTCCCATCGTTTGATGATATGACTATTCATGGGATTGCTACCTTCTCTCCTATATTGCTTCCAGTAATGATTTTCGTTTGGACAATATACCTCCCCAATTTTGTGACTATCAACCTTGTCCCATTACACAGCTCTAAGAAAGGATTGATGTTCGTCAACAACATTACCGGCAACCCTACTTTAAGACTTAAAGCATGGTTTGGCATACCAGGGAAAAAGTGTGTTGAGGAACTCTGTAGGATAAGCGGTATGCTGGTCTACAGCATCTGTTGATCCCTGACATATCTCGTCACAACTTTTGTATGTCCTTGCCTCTCCATCTATGTGGTTGGATATGTAGTGATTAATTTCTCTTAGGTAATCTTCATCACACCTCCTGACATCAAAATGCGGATATGTGCTCTTAAAAACATCTTTGACTGGATTAGTGTCACTTTCCCCAAATGACCAAATGGGTACTTTTAATGACCACAAGTGAACAATTTGGTATATAAAAAATCTCCGGTGACATATAAGTATTTAAAATGAACACTGACAACCAATATGGTATTTTAAAATGAAATACATGTCATACCAAAAGTACGCCGGAATATAGAATCTCGTTATTTGTTTCATTTAAAACGTATTTATATGCCATATAATTGTATTTATCTCGTATTTTGTGGTGTGTTTCCCCATGCAAGAGTTATTTTCCTATCATTTAGTTGTGTATTTCCCCATTTAAGAGCTCTTAAATAGCTCTTAAATGGGAAAATACCCCACAAAATACGAGATAAAATACAATTATATGGTATATAAATACGTTTTAAATAAAACAAGTACCGAGATTCTATATTCCGGCGTACTTTTGGGGGAATATGACACAAAATTTCATTTAAAAATACAATATTGGTTGCCTGTGTTCATTTTAAATACCTATATGTCACCGGAGATTTTTTATATACCAAATTATCCACTTGTGGTCATGAAAAATACCCGTTTGGTCATTTAGGGGTGTCACTTTGTATCAGATACCTTTTTGGTATATTTGTCCATGTTGGTTCTTCATTATAACTTGATATAGCTTTGGCCATTCCATTCCCTATATCAAGGATCCAATTGTTGAATTCATTCTTTTTTCGGTCAAGTATTCCCTCTGATGTTTCACTTTGAACTCTCATGCTCTTTGATAACTGAAATACTGTACAATCATCCCAACTATAAGATCTATTGAGTGGCTTGCACTATATCTTGTCGTTTCCCTTTTGGAATGACAGGCAACACCCGTCTGAAGTCCCCACCCAACAAAACAACTTTTCCACCAAATGGTTTCATAACCGCTTCTGCATTTTCATACTCGATAATATCTCTTAATGTTCTGTCCATAGCCTCAAATGCAAATTTGTGGTTCATTGGAGCTTCATCCCATATAATAAGTGAGGACCATTTTAACAATTCTGCTAAGTGTGTTTGCTGACTAATGCTACAAGTTGCCCCATCAAATATTTCAATTGGAATGTCGAACCTGCTGTGTGCTGTGCGTCGTCCAGGAAGTAAGAGCGATGCGATTCCTGAAACACATAAATATGTATATTATATTGAGAGAATTTGAAAGCTGATTAGTGTGTAAATCAAAATGCTGCTTCTTTTCCTTATTTTGCTGAGAAGGTTCTTACAAATCCAAATCCATAACTAAGAGATGGTGTCATTAATTATATACTAATGAAAATTTCAGGTTCGAACTTACTCTTAATCTTTTATATGAGCCTTTCTTGCTGTCATTAAGTGGTTAGATCATGTATGAAAACATTTAGAATTGGCGGGCATAGTTACAGTTTCCAAAACATCTTGTTAAATCTTATATGTTGTTATCATGAATTTATGTTATTCTGAAAGTTCATTAGCTTTAGGCAATTACAGTTGAACTAATGTGTGTTACATATGTTGCACAGCAAATACAGGGAAAAATGTATGTATATATGTGCAATATTTAAGAGCTTGGATATCAGTAATCAGAGTTGATCCGCATAGCTGTGCATATGGAAGTTTTGTAGTCAGCCCATTTGTAAGACAATCAATAGGACCATGTATCTCTTTGACATGTGGTTTCGATCTAGTGTATGGAGTGCTAAGTTTCCTATTTATGATTGAAACCAATCTATTTCTTCTGTTTTGTACTGTGTTCAATCATAGCTTAATTAGTCTCTGCATACTATGCTCTCATACTGAAGTGGCTCACTGTTGTCATTGAAGGTTTATCAAATAATTATGACGCCAAGTTTTACTTTTTTCGCTAATTCTTATCCGCAACCTGGTTCTAAGAGATGATGTCATTGATTTGTTGTTTGAAGATCAAACGTTCATATTTGAACTTATTCATATTCGTTTATATGAGCGCTCTCTTGCTGTCATTTAGTGCAGTAATCAAATAAGGTGACTCTATGCTGACCACATACTTGTGGTTCTCGAAGCTTTTTATACTTATTTTTTCCAAGAGGCTTCTTAGTGATCCAAATATGTGTTTGAGAGATGTTGCTGTTGAGTTTTTATTTGAAGATGCAATGTTCAGGTTGGAAGTTACTCATACTCCTTAATATGAGCCTTTTCCTCGCTGTCAATGAGTGCATAAATCGAATATTGAAAAATTAATTTAGGTGCTGGTTGGCTGTAAGTGTAATAGGCTCGGAAACCTACTTGTTCATGGGTTTTGGTCACGAATTTCTCTATTAAAATTGATTTACACACTGTTTTGAAGGTATTATTGGGGACAGATGTTGGAAATTCAAGAGGTCTATTGACCATGTTGTGTGCTTGGTAATTTTGAATGGTATCGTAAAAGTGCAGTTCGGTTTAATGGTATGTGACCATATTTTTGTCTGTATATTCACTTTAGTTTGACACAATTTGGGTAAAAACCACTCTACGGAATGAAGCGAAATGAACAGGGTGAAGTTATCAACATCTCAATAATCATCAGACATGTCATCAAATCAGGCCCACTTTAAATATATGTAAATGCGCGCACACACATAGAGTTAAATTGTGTAATGATTTATTGGAGCCAAATAAGGAGCTGCATACCTGATGATGCAACAGTCAATACTATACTCCTTTCACTTCTTAGCTTTGATGCTATTGTGGACGCTATTGTGTAGTATAGGAAAGTTTTGACAGTACCACCATGTTCGTACAAGAAGTATACGCCCCCAATTTTGTTTCCAACTGCTTCAACTACAGCATGGTAAACTTTCAGTTGGAAAAACCATTTATTGCAACAAAATTTTGCAACGACAAAAATTTATCGTTGCAAAAAATAGTCTGGAACGACTTTTATAGGTCGTTGTGAAATGTTGTTGCCGTAAATGAAAATTTCATTTCCCTCCAACAATAATCCTAGGTGGGAGAAATAAAATTTGGGTTAAATTTTTAACCACGACTGAGGTCATTGCAATATATACGACTTAGCTTTTGTAACGACCAATTGTCGTTGCAAAAAACAACTCCTTATACTGCAACAACAACTTGTCGTTGCCAATTTACATTACTCTTATTCGCAACCACCCAACTACCCAAGTCCTTGCTGAAAATTATAATAAAAATTTGGGAAAAAGGGTAAAATGAGGAGAGATATGCAAAACAAAAAGGAAGCGTCCTTTCTTCACAGCTTTAATTTCTCCATTTTCATACATCACTCTTCCTCTTCCCTCTTCTTCTCTCATTCCCATGGCCATATCAGGCCACGGGAATGTTCCTTCTTCACCTCATTCTCATCTCTCCATAGTAACACCGGCCTATTGACCACGCACGCTCCCCTATCTCTCTACTGCACAATCTTCCGTTAGTACAGCAGCAGTAATGGAGGACCCAGCTGCACCTGTCTCAGAAGTTTCAATTCGCTACTCAGTCAGTTCAATTCTCTCTCTCTTTCTCTATCTCTAACTCTTACTGTCGATCGATTGATCTCTTTAAGGGTGGATGTGAGTAGAAAAGGACGAGAGCTGCAAAGTTCAATAGTGGTGGAGATGACCAAACTAGAAGAACTAAGCCGAGCGACCAAAGCCCTAATGAGTCCGACAGAGAAGATTCTTTCGACGATTTTGAGGAGGAACGGCCCAAAGCTAAGCGCAATCGTACTGTTGCGTCGGTGGTTGATACCAAAATTGGCATCAGTTTGATTGGTAATTTAATCAGGGCTTTTTGTTAGTGTCATGTAGGGGAATTTTGATTGCAAAAGAAGAATTATTTTGATGTTTTGCTCTTATGATTGTGAGTCTAGGGTTTCTTTTACTTTAATGTGTTACAATTTGATTGTTTATGATCTTTGTAGCTACCAATTTCATTTTGAGTTTTCAATTGAATGGTGTTTAGTACATGTAATGGACTATTTTGGAATTTGCTGTGTCTATCCTGCCTTGAATGTATTCCCTAAGTCGGTGATGTTTAAGAATTTGCCTTGAGAGTATAGAGGAGAGGATGGCAACTTTATGTGTGAACGATTCCCATGGCCAAACCCTAGCACGACATTGTGTTCCTGTAATGCGTTTCTAGGCGAAGATTCGGCAGCATTGACTAGTTTGCGCTTCGTCACTGATGAAAAATCTGGTAATCTCTCTCTTCAAGTGCCCTCATGTTCACTTAATTTTTCTAGGCTTTAATTTTTTCAGCTTTCCTCTCAATTTAAATTTGTTTTGCAGATAGATTTTGATTTTTGTAGAAATTTTCCTTTAGTTTCAATAACTGATTTAATGAATCTTGTCTTTCAATTCCTCGACTATTACATTGTTTGAGTCATTCAGGCGTTACTTTCCTTGTGTTTGTGTGTCTTAGAATGCTTTGTTTTTTATTCTGAATTTCTAACTCTCAATGGAGATTGGATGTTTCTAGTTTGTATTTTGTTAATTGGATATTTAACTCTCTATTGGAGGTCTGATTTGTTGATCTAAGCTAAGTGATGTTGGTGCTTCAATTAAAACACAAATTTTAATTAATTTCAACACAATGAACAATAACACCAACAGGTGCATATACTGTCTGAGATGCAAAATGGATTTGAATTTGCTGGATGGTTATGTTAGAAATTGTTTTAGAGTGTAAACTATAGATTTTGTTGAGTTGAACATGTGTTAGAAGTTACTCTAACTTGAACACATGATCAATTTGCAGGACTATTGGATTGAGGATTGTGATAGATTCTGACTTCGTACTTCTTTCAAGTAGTTATGCAATTTCTATCAAGTTATTAAAGCTGCCAACATTTCATCTTGACTTTAACTTTGAGAAAAAGGTAAGAAACTATCCTTTACATGTAACATCCCGATATTTCCTATATTTATTATATAGAATTAATATGATTATTTGGAAAATTCAAATAATTTATAGAGAAATATATTTATAATTGCGAAAATGAGTAATTATATTTGAGCGAAATTATACGATTTTGAGAAATTGTATTGTAAATATTTATATAATATTTACTTGAATAATTACTTGAGAATAAAGAAAATTTATTTGTTCATTTTAGATTAAAAGTCGCTATTATTTACTAGCACTTTGGTTATTAAATGAAATCGAGAAATGATTCGGGAAATGTTTGGACCAATTGAAAGCTATTGAGATCATTTGATTAGATTGTCCAATTATATTTGGAAAGGTGGGCCCCTTAGGTTTCCAATTAGAACCTTCATATAAATAGAAAGAGAAGGCCAAGATATTTTTTGATTCACTCACTTTTTCTTTCTCTTTCCCCTCATTCCCTCAAGCTGTCTCTCTCTCCCGACACACCACCATCACAGCACCTCACCACCATCACTCGACAGCACCACCATTTCTCCCTCTCTTTCTGTTCGCCTGAGCTGAGGCGGCAAACGCCGCCGTTGCTTCATCTCGCCGGCAGGCAAGGCTCGTGCTTGCCCCTTCTATGTTTCTCGCACGATATGCTGAGCCCTCGAATCGTCGCCCCTTGTGGCTGCTGCTGTCTCCATCACCGTAGCCGACCAACTTGCTCGATGGTGATCCGGTCATCATCAAGCTCTGGGCTGGCGATTTCAGTCCCAACACTCTCCCCCTTACTCCGTTCCTTATGGGTTCGTTAGCAGGGTAGCTGTGAGGGGCTGCGCCAGCCTTACCCGGCTCCTAACAGCCGCCAGCTCGCCAAAATGTTGCCGTCCATTCCCTCTTCACCGACGTGACTGCGTTGTCCCTTTCTTCTCCTTCGATTGTTGTGGGTAATGAAACTCTCCCCTAATCTTCTAATTTCAGTTTTATTGGGAATTAGATTCTGATTTGGGAATTTAGTGATTATATTTTGAGTTGGTTCATAGGTTGATTAGATTAGTTCATGTGTTATTCAGTGAACTATATGTGAATTGATTAAGGAATATGGTGTCCACTTACATGAATTAGCTTGGATTCGTTATGAGGTAACCCACTTTTCTATCACTTGGACTCGTATGGATTACATGTGTGGATCATTGTGAATTGGTTTGCTATTTATTGTTTGGTTGAGTGTTGATATGTAAGCCCACTTTGTTTCTTGGAGTAGGATTGTTACTCTGATGAATCTGTTTACATATCTAAATTATACAACTGATTTGTCTGGTTGCTTTATATTGAGTGCTCGTATGTAACCTGGCTTCTTATCGATTAAAGTTGAATGCTTGGTCATGTAATTGAGTGAAACATTTGGGAATTTATACACAAGTCTAGGAAACTAATAGTTGTGCATCTTGTGTTAACTGGTGTTCGGCCATAAATGGTGTTCAACTGCTATGTGATTGAAATAGGTCGCTTTATCTCATGCCCTGTGATTAGGTATGTGTAATGGTTCATAACTTCATAGTAGAGCCTATATGGGTGGTTAGCCTTGAGTTTATAAGTTACATAACTTATTTGGGGAGAGAACTCCTTGAGAGAGAACTCCTTAAATGACCTCTTTGGATTGTTGTTATGAGCATGTCAATATTTGAATGACGTTTATTATTGAGTCATTCACGGATCAGTGTATTGAAGTATATAGATAGTTTACTTTGAGTATTATCGATATGGTTTGAGTGAGATTTGGACTCTAAACCGAGATATTAGTTATATGAGTATTGGGAACCCGTGCCATGATTGGATTGGTATATTTATTT
>BSSO01008290.1:0-10258 GCA_030267885.1 Mesembryanthemum crystallinum | reverse complement strand
TAACCCAAAGGTTTGCTCTCTCTGGCATGAGAGACTAGGTCACCCCGGTACAAGTACGATGATTAAAATCATCAAAAATTCATGTGGGCACCCATTGAAAAATGTAAGGGTACCACGTTTTGGGGAACATACTTGTACATCGTGTTCACTTGGAAAATTAATCACGAGACCTTCCAAAAGCAGAATTGGAAGTGAGTCTCCTGCATTCCTTGAAAGAATCCAAGGTGACATATATGGTCCAATACACCCAACATGTGGACCATTCCGGTATTTCATGGTCTTAATTGAAGCATCCACCAGATGGTCACATGTGGGAATATTATCAACAACAAATGTTGCATTTGCGAAATTGTTATCGCAAATAATAAGGCTAAAAGCCCAATTCCCTGATTTTTCAGTTATGTTTATTCATGGTTTAATGTTGACTTATAAAAATAGTTGTACATAATAATTCACTTTTCAATGTTTTACTTATATTTTAGAATTTAAAAGTTGGTGTTTTAGATGTAATAACTGGTGTTCCTATTTTAAAATTTCGTACATTCTTGTTCTAAATTGGTGCTTTATTATCCTAGATTGGTACTTCAGTAATGAAATCTGGTACTTCCAATATTTGGTACTCTGGAATAATCATATTTGATATTCTAGAATAAAACTATGGTGCTCTAGTATATATATCTGGTGCTCTTGAGTAAAACTCTGGTACTCTACTATCAACATAAATGGATTTGTTGAGACTTGGTATTGAAAAGCAAAAGACTTGTACTTCAATTCAAAATACGCCAAATTGCCAGATAGGTATTTTTTATGACCACCATTCGCCACTTGAGTATTTAAAAATACTCGGTTGCCAAATGAGTATTTTTAATGGACCAAAAGCGCATATAGGCCCAAAAATTCGCCGTCGTTGATCAAAAGTTTATTTATCCTATGTTTTTGATACTTTAATGCATTTCCTTATTATTTTTATTTACCTAAAATCACTTTATTCCCCAAAAAACCTCCTTAACTCCCTTTTTTTCTCTCTCCTTCTCAAAAAAATTGGGAGGTAATGGGTTTTTTGGGGGATTAAAGTGAGTCCAGGTGAATAAATGTAATAAAGAAATGCATTTCAGTATCAAAAAAATAGAAATAAATGAATTTTTGGTTACTGGCAGCGAAATTTTGGACTCATATGCGCTTTTGGGCCATTAAAAATACTGATTTGGCACCGGAGTTTTTAAAAATACCCAAATGGCGAAGGGTTGGCTATAAAAAATACCAATATCGTAATTCGGCGATTCAAAATAATATACTTAAAACATATTACTAGTACTAATATCAATTCATATTGTCATTTTAATCACACACTTATAAAAAGATACTTAGCTACATAAAAATTTTGATTTATTAACTGGTACTTCACTATATTAAACTGGTGCTTCACTATCCTAGACTGGTACTTCATTAATGAAATCTGGTACTAAAGTAATCTTCACTTCTTCTCATTGGTCTTCTTTGTTTCAGCCATCTTTTGTTTCTTTTTTCCATCTGCCATTTGCTTCACTTCAACATTGTTTTTATGAAATTCAATCACTTTTTGAAGCATCGTCTGTCATTTCTTTGTTCAAGTCACTGTCAACAAATCTTGAGGACATTCTTCTTCTCAAGTATCTCCTTATCTAGGCTTCACAAATGGCCAAAAAAAAAAAAGATAGTTATTTATATAAGTGAATAAACTTGAATTATAATAAAACAACAATTCATTTATTTTTACCTTTCCTAAGTTTAGATCAATATATGGATTCCCTTTAAAGTGATCTAAGTGATGAATCATGAAGACATACAACACAATCAATCATTATTTGTTTCATCACTTTGCCAAGTGAATTGTACTTCTTCAGTCTTAAAGGTTGCGATGATCGCTGCTTTTGGGTGTTTTCCTTCAAGAAACTTCATCATTTCTTTTTTATGAAAGTTTCAGCAAGTATTTGTTGGAAAACAAGTAACCAAGTAAATTTTGCCTTTTCAATAAATGTTTTGTGTGGAAATGCTTACGAACATGTTTGTAGTATCTATGAAAGCATGTCCCACTATTGGATACTTTCTATTGTCGACGTATTGTATCATATCAAGCTTGGAATTTATGATAAATGCACAATAATGTTGACACAAGAAGATTGGCACAAAACTCTAATAAAACAAGATGTATGTGTTAGATATGGTAGAAGTACTTGGTGGTTACAGTGATACCAGAATAAACAAAATTGGTGGAGTACCTTATAGTGATACCAGAATAAACAAGATGATGAGGGTTCGTATTTATAACTTGCCCTTTGATAGTCGCACAGAAGCAGATGCGCGTGCAATTGCGAGTAAAGTAGGGCAAGTTACATTGAAACAGACGAGATTGGGTGGGACCGATCGATGCGTGTGAAAGTGCTGGTGGATATTACGCGACCGCTTCGGAGAATGCAAAAAATCAAGATGAAGGATGGGGGGTCGACTGTTGTGGACTTTAAGTATGAACGTCTTCCATTGATGTGCTATGTGTGCGGAAGGTTGGGGCATATTGAACGGGATTGCTCTTTTGTCCCGGATGATGGTCGTGGAGGTGAGCGCTTGTGGGGACCATGGCTGAAAGCTTCTCCGCGAAAAGGAAGACTTAAGATGAAGGAAGAACTATCACAACTTTCCAGTGCTAAAACGACTATTGTTTTTACCCCGAAAAGAACGAATCTGACTGAGACAATAGGCAAAGAAACTCTGTAAAGACTTGAAGCTTCTCATGAGGAAACTTATTTGAGGGAGGATGATCACTTGGGTCCAATAGCAAGGCACGCGACAGTTGGGGGTTCGGTGCAATCTTTGTCTCCGGAGGTTCATATTGTAGTGTAGTCAAAGGCAAGCTCACAGCAACAATCTGAAGTGAACACAGAACCTGTGGGTAACGTCAACACTGAGCTGCAGGTCCTAACTCTTGATAAATTGATCATTAGAAATTTTAATGAGTCGTCTCCTAGTAAGAGCGAACATGTGCAGGTGGAGGTGCTTCAGGATGCTGCGAGGATGAAATCGGAGGAAAAAGGCAGTAATAGTAGCAAAAAATGGAAGCGTTTAGCTAGAGGGGGAGGCGGTGATACAGAGCCGAAGGTAGGTAAGATTGTTCTGGAAGAGGATAGACTGAAAAGGGGGCGATCAGGAGGAAAGAATGAAGAATCTAAGATGGATGTGGAGATGGAAGACAGAGGCAAGCGTGTTCATGTGGAACTACCAGCTGAAGAAGATGTCGAGGCGGTGGTCGGAGTTAACCGGCCCCGTCGGGCGCAATGAGTATCCTAAGCCTCAACTGCCGGGGTCTGGGCAATCCCCGAGCAGTTTTACTCCTCCGCGAGTTAGTGCGGAGGGAAGCCCCGTCCTTGGTTTTCCTATCGGAAACCAAGCTGAGTGGACGAGAGATGGTCCCCATTCAACAAAAACTAGGTGATTTGGAAGGTGTTTGTGTGGATAGTGCTGGGCGCTCTGGTGGACTAGCAATGTTTTGGCGTAAGGGGATGGTTGTTACCCTCAGGTCTATGACATTGCACTATATTGATGTATTGATTGAGGAAGGCCTTGGTTCTGATAAATGGAGGTTAACAGGTTTTTATGGGTGGCCCAAGGTTGCAAATCGAAACCGTTCTTGGAGACAATTGGAGATTCTTGCAGCTGCTTCTCAGTCTCCATGGGTCTGTTTGGGTGATTTTAATGAAATAATGTTCAGTACAGAAATAGTGAGTCGATCAAGTAGAGCGGAGTGGTAAATGCAAAATTTCAGAGAGATGGTGGACAAATGTGAGCTCCGGGATATTCAATTCTCGGGTTACCCATACACGTATGATAACAACCGTGCGGGGGAGAAGAATGTGCAGTGTCGGCTCGATTGAGCGTTGGCGTCAGAAGCATGGCTAGACCTTTTCCCGCGAGCTCACTTGTGGAACCTTGACAGAGAATTGTCCGACCATGCTCCTATCTTGTTAAAGCTGGAGGGAACACCTGATGCAGAAAGAGGGAGACCCCATATTTTTCGTTTTGAACAACTTTGAACTGAACATGACGAGTGTGAAGATATCATTAAAAAGGCGTGGCTTTTGGGTGGTGCTTCTGCTCAGGAAAAAATTGGTATGTGTGCAGCTGAGTTGGAGTGCTGGAGTTCGAATACTTTTGGCCGAAATTTTTGCGATTTAAAGAAAAAAAGACGCAAACTGCAGCGCTTGAACAAATCTAACTTGGCGCCCCACCTTTTGGAAGAACGCAAATGCCTCATTCGAGACGTGGAACAACTTTTACGTGAAGAAGAAGTCTTTTGAAGACAGAGGTCGCGCGTAATGTGGTTGACAGAGGGAGATAAAAATACCAAATTCTTCCATCAACGAGCTTCACAGCGAAAAAAAGAAAATTTCTATCAGAAGCTTAGTGGATGAAGATGGTGTTGAGAAAAGTGGGAATGCGGAGGTTGCTCGGATTGCAGGAAATTATTTTCAATCAATTTTTTCAACATTAGGCCCTTTTCAAATGGAAGATGCACTTGCAGGTGTCGAAGGACAAGTAACAGAAGAGATGAATTCTGTTCTGTGCAGCCCATTCTTGCAGGAAGAAATTAAAACGGCTCTGAGTCAGATGCACCCGATTAAGTCTCCAGGTCTAGACGGTATGTGACCCTTGTTTTTTCAGTTCTACTGGCATATTGTTGGAGAGCATGTCTCCAATATGGTGCTTGACGTTTTGAATGGAGGAAATACGCCAAAGGATTTGAATCATACTTTTATTGTCTTGATTTCGAAGAAAAAGGATCCCAAGGTGGTAACTGACTTCCGGCCAATTAGCTTGTGTAATGTGGCCTACAAACTGATTTCGAAGGTCCTTGCTAACAAGTTGAAACAGATCCTTCCGTCTATTGTTTCGTTGAATCAAAGCGTGTTCACTCCAGGTCGCCTTATTACGGACAACATTCTAGTGGCCTTTGAGATTTTCCATCATCTTAAATCGCTTCATTCAAGTGGTGGCTATTGTGCTCTTAAACTGGATATGTCTAAGGCATATGACTGAATAGAGTGGGGGTTTGTTGAGGCGGTTTTGATCAAGATGGGTTTTGCAGCTGTGTGGGTTGAGCGCATCATGACACGTATTAAATCTGTGTTGGTAAATGGCAGTCCTGCACCAAGTTTTGTGCCCTCCCGAGAATTGCGTCAAGGTGACCCTATATCACCGTATCTTTTCATTTTATGTGCGGAAGCTTTGTCTGGTCTTATTCGCAAAGCAGAGGCTGAACAAGTACTACATGGGGTTCGAGTCTGTAGCTCAGCGCCTTCAGTGACCCACTTATTTTTCGCGGATGACAGTCTGTTATTTTTTCAGGCTAATGAGAGGGAAGCAGCTAAGGTGCGTGATATTCTACACCTCTACGAACAAGCTTCGGACCAACGAGTTAAGTTTGATAAAACAGACGGTATAGCAAGAATACGAGACAGTTTGAGCGTGGAATAGTTAACGAGTTATTGGGTGTTACAGAAGTAGAGCAACATGAAAAAAATTTAGGTCTACCTACTATTGTGGGGAGATCAAAAAAATCGATTTTTGCAGCTGTTTGTGATAAATTGTGGAGAAAACTCCAAGGGTGGAAGGGGATGTTGTTATCAAAAGCAGCTAGGGAAATTATGGTGAAGGCGATAGCCCAGGCTATTCCTACCTACGTCATGAGTGTTTTCAAAATTTTAGCATCCTTTTGCGATCAGGTACGCTCTATGATCTCTCAATTTTTTTGGGGTCAAAAAAACAGAGAGCGTAGAATCCATTGGACGAGCTGGTAGTTGTGCTTGTCGAAAAAGGAGGGAGGTCTTGGATTTTGTGATTTGAAGCTTTTTAATTGGGCTCTGTTGGGGAAGCAAGCTTGGAGGATTTCGTTTAATACTGGTAGCTTACTTAAACAAATTCTCAAGTCTCGCTATTTTCCCAACTGTGAGTTTTTAGCAGCTGACTTGGGAACCAATCTGAGCTACACTTGGAGGGGAATTTGTGAGGCACGATGGGTGATTAGGAAGGGAATTAAATAGCGGATAGGTACTGGGGAATTAGTGAGCATATGACAGGATGCTTGGTTGCCGGGTTCGGGGGCGAGAAAGGTAATTTCACCAAGGAACGAGGTTTCTCTAGATTTGCATGTGGCTTATTTGATAAATCAACTGAGCATGTCATCGGATATAGTACGTTTATAGGAACTCTTCCTTCCCTTTGAGGTGGATAGAATTTTATCCATTCCTTTGAGTAGACGGAGGCCGGAAGATGTGAGATTTTGGAGTTTTGAGAAAAATGGAGAGTATTCGGTTCGTAGTGCTTACCATGCTATCTTTGAGGATGATCATAGGGAAGCTACTGCCTCGGCATCACATACTGACCTCTCTCTTTGGAGGAAAATTTCGGATGTTGAGACTTTGCCCCGTATTAAGACGATGGTATGGAGAGCTGCGAATGAAGCTATTCCGACAAAGAAACGGTTGCATACGAGAATTCAGTCCATACAACCGGTATGTGATGTATGTGAAAGCTGTCAGGAGGATGTACTACATGCCATCCGTGATTGTCCGCCGGCGAAAGCTGTTTGGGACTGCAGTGGCATTCAGATTAAGGGCTAGAATGTTGGGCCTAGTTTTAGGGAGTGGATAGAGGTGTTGAAAGAAGAGCTGGATGGTGTTAATTTTTCCAGATTTTGTGCTGTGACTTGGGCTATATGGGGTGCCAGGAACAAAAGAGTTTTTGAAGGTTTAAGGCAAGATCCTCATGAGCTGCTAACTTACGTTGACAAAGTGATGGCAGGGACTAAAAAGAAAGGTAAGGAGCTATTAATAAAGCGATCAACAGAGCTGGATATATGGAAGGACCCGCTGGGTATTGTGGTGAAAATCAATGTCGATGATGGAAAGATTGGTGATCATGGTTCGAGCGTGGGTATCATTTGCCGCTCACAGGGAAGCCATCCAATTGTTGGGGCATCAATGAATTTTTTTGAGGATTGGGAGCCTGTCATAGCCAAGGCCAAAGCAGTCTTCTTCGGGTTGCAACTGGCTCATACACACGGCTTTAATAGGATAGTTATTGAGAGTGATAGCCTAGTTGTTATTAATGCGTTAAAGAGTCGTAGTTGTTCTTATCTTATGCTGAAATTAGTTGTAGATGACATTTTTGATTTTGTAGATTGTTTTGAGTCGGTAGAATGAAGTCATGTTCGTAGGTCTGCTAATAAAGTTGCCCATGAGCTAGCGCATGTGCAGCCTTGGGAGGTCGGGTGTCGTTTTTGGGAGTCTGAGTTCCCGGATGAGATTCGTCGTTTGGTTGTAGCGGATGCTATGCAATTATCAATAGAGTAAGACCGCGTTAGCGGGTCTTTTTTCAAAAAAAAAAAAAAATATTGGTGCCATAGTAACCATTTCTGGTACTGGAGTACCAGAGTATACTTTTGTGTAATGGATTACAAGAGTATACTTTTTTGTACTAGTACCTAGAAGTTGTATAAGAATATAAAAAGATATACACTAGTATACAAAAGTGTACTACGATAACAGAAAGTGGTGCAAACATACACCAAAGTGATGCAAAGTTATACATGTCTAGTACTCTAGTATCAAACAGTGGTACTGGGGTGTCCAGTTCTAGTACTTGAGTACAAATAAGTGGTACTAGGGTATTAGAAATGTGTTTAAAGTTTCAGTTTAGTCTTACCGTATCAGTTGTACTAATCTTCTTCCTTCACTCATCATTGTTGTGATTCATCCATTCTTCAAAAGACCCTCTGATACTTTGTGTATACTTTTCAATTTTTTGCTTTTCCATCTCCTTTTTTTATTTCCTTTCAAGTCTTCAAGTTTCTTCTCATTGTCTTCTTCATTTTCATTTTTATCTCCTTATCCATCTTCTTTGCCATCTTATTTTTCTTCTTATGCGTCTTCTATTAAGATTTTCTCCAAGGAAAACTGTTACAACAGTATACATCGGTTTAAAATTAAAGTTTGACATAGAAAAAAGGAAAATTTTCAAAAAGGGTACCTGACGTTAGGGGTAATAATTAAAAGGCTGCCTGACGTTTACCTATTCCCATTTAGGGTACCCAACCTTTTGAATTAATTCCCATTTAGGGTCCGATTGGTTGATATCATGAAAATTATGTGAGAATTGTGTGTCAAATTTCTTTTTTGGTGTTGACACTCATATCATTATTTGTTTTGAAATCTGCCTTAATGACTTCTATAATTCATGGAGCCAAAGCACTTGTACGAGTGTGCTCCTCTTTAAGAATCTTGATATGATAGTTATGCCATCAACAATATGAAGCATAGACCTTCCATAAACATTTTCCAACCTCTATTTATTCCTTTTGTGGATCATTTTCAACCTCCTTCACCCTCTTAAAGTAGACCAAAATTTCTCTTCAAACTCTTCCCCTTTTCTAATGCAAACCTCTATTGGACTGCATATTCTCTCAAAAAGTTTAGGAATTCTAACTGAGCTTTTCACAACTTCAGCCAATTGGAGCCTAAATGGGAATTAATTCAAAAGATTGGGTACCATAAATGGGAATAGGTAAATGTTAGGCACCCTTTTTATTATTACCCCTAACCTCGGGTAACATTTCTGAAATTTTTTCTAGAAAGAATATGTAATGCTGAAACTGATAACTTACTGTATGTCCAAGACCAAAGAAGAATCTTATTGAGTCAGTTTCTTTCCTTTGTGCTTTTGCTCTTTCATTTTCATTCAAGAAAATTGACCATGGCTCCAATACAGTTGAATATACTATTAACCACTTGTTTAATGTGTGTATGTCCTTTTTCTTGGTATGATATATGTGTCATCATACACAAACAAGTTTTCACTGAAATTTAAAAATAAAGAAAAAGTATATTAGATTCAAAACTGGTACCATACTTGACAAAACGGGTACTACAAAGCCAAATATTGGCACTGATTTAGCAAACAGTAGATCTCAACTATCATCCACTGTGGGGTTCTTGAAGAAGCAGTAGTCTGTAATTGCTCGTTCTTTATTCTCCATTGTTTTAGTGATATGACTCAAATTCCATGTCCTCATCTATTTCAGCCCACTCAACAGTATTTTCACTTTCTTCCCTTTTGTTCTTCGTTTCTCGATCAATTGAAGTGGAATACAGTATTCTGTTTATAACATCTTCCAAATTTCTCGCTGGTTGTGTATATATTTAACTTTTATTCTCATCTTCTGTTTCGTCCCCATCTCCGCTGCATTTAGGCTTACAGCATTATGAAATGCCTCCTCGGCGTCCATGAAATCTGTATCATCACTAGGCTTTCCTTCTTCTTCAGATGGTACCTTATGAACTTGTTGTGGTGCCTGATCCTTTTTTAGAGGAGTTAGAATTAACAGGTTGAAACTTGGTCTGTCTTGGCTTGTCATCATCCTTTTCTTTTGGTTAGCAACCATTCTTGGTTCTTTCAGAGGCCGGTTCTAAATTGGTGGCATTGCTCTTGTTAAGTTTGTCACTCTTATCAAGCTTTCAATATCTTCATCGATTTGCCATTGAACCTCTGGATCAGAGAAAAACCTTTGGGTTTCACTTTAGCTGTCTTCATCTCCTCCATGTTCTTTCAAATCTCATCTCTTAATTTTTCCATTTTGTATTTGTATACCTATGATTAAAGCAATGTCACTCTTTAAGAGCAAGTAGACTTCAGACCTAGCCTGCATTTATAAATAGCTTAGATTAGACAGATTCACAAGATAATAAAGTTGACTAAAAAAAATTACAGTACCAAAGGCTTAATTGTGGTGCTCCAATATCAAAATCTAGTACTACATTACTAAAACTTGGTACTGGAGTATTACTTTTGGATTTTGATTATTTGAATAACATATGGTACTCAGTTACCTAATACTGGTACCTAAGAATAAGTGTGTCACACCCCGGACTCGCTAATCCCGAATTTAGGAAAGCAGACTAACAAGTCCGAGGCGTAGACCGCCACATCCAACCCGAAGGTCGAATGTTAAGACTAATATAATGAGCAAACACGATTACTAAATAAACCATCTTGTCTATAATGAGAATTAAGCGGAATCCATAATTAACCAAAGTACTAATCTTATTACAAAGACCTCACAAAACATGGCCAACAAACCATTATCCAAAATACTAATCAATTGTCTTAACAAAAAGAAAACTCGCTAGTGTATCCTTCGACTAGCGCAAAGCACGACGCTCCATACCTCGAT
>BSSO01008289.1:0-10259 GCA_030267885.1 Mesembryanthemum crystallinum | reverse complement strand
CTACCTCAACCACTAACCACTACTATGAAACACTGTCTTACCAAACACCTAAAATTGCCAATAGTGATGGTTAGACTTGGTCAAACCACTAAACTCTACATGAAACTCTGTTGCCGAACACAGCCATAGTCATAGTATCTTGCAATTATAATACTTAAATATAAGAAATATCTGTCTATATATTAAAAATCTTTTATTTTTACAGCTTGTCTGTAATAAGAC
Organism: Mesembryanthemum crystallinum; assembly: GCA_030267885.1. Classification (NCBI taxonomy): domain Eukaryota; kingdom Viridiplantae; phylum Streptophyta; class Magnoliopsida; order Caryophyllales; family Aizoaceae; genus Mesembryanthemum; species Mesembryanthemum crystallinum. Next base: position 10,037 of record BSSO01008289.1, on the reverse strand, counting down.
TAGTTTTAATGAAACCACCACTTAGCCCAACTTCAATAAGATCTAGGCCCAACCCACAAACCCTTGTTATTCATGCATCTCATCTAATAATTCCATGAGACATGTCTTAAATAAAAATCTGCCTAATTTTTAATGGCAGTCATAGAAAGATTGAACACGTAAACGTCTTGCATTTTCTACATTTTCTAGTAGAGTACTTTGATGAACTAAAATGTAATCCTGACTCATGAACTCATCAATTAGGTATATATGTACATCAATATTCCTGTAAAATAAAAATTAAAAAAAAAAACAAAAAATTGCTCTATGGAACTTTGTTTTGCATCAGTTTTCATCGAAAATTATCAAACCCTCGTTCAATCAAAATTCAAAAAAAAAAAAAATAAAAAAAAATTCAATATTGATTCATCCAAAATTTTCCAAAATAGGAGTAATATTACTACAAATCCATATTAGTACTATATATATTGGCTTCCACGATCTACAATAATTTATACATTTGGATGATTGAATCACACCATATATTTTGTAGAAACCATGGAAATTTAAATCCCCATATACCTAAAATCTAAAAATACTACATACTACTACATTTTGCCTTTTCCAAAACTTAATATAATTCAGAAAATTTAAAATTTTAAAAATCGAAAAAAAATTCCCCGGTAAAAAAAACAATGGTGGGAATATTTTTCCAGTTAAAATGAACCAAAAACGAAACTAATTGTTATAATCGATTTCTTTTCAGATCCACAACCACAACGCTAACATTATCACTGCTATGCCTCGCCAAAGCCAACTTCGTTAGCAAGATCGAGGCGTCAGAACAAGCCTTGTCGGAGCTCTCGCCGCCGGTGAAAACAACGGCGTCGTTTCCCGGCGACCGTGGCGGCGACGCTGGTTTTTGGGCGTTTAAGCACATCCGTGCGACGGATGCGGCCGTCTCATTTGAAACGACATCCCATAGACCATCACTCGCTAAGATCAGGCACTCATCGTCGGAGCTCCGATCTGTCACGGTCACTTCCGGGTCGGGTATTACGTAGGGTTTCAAGTAGTTGTCACCGATTGCTCTCGACATTGCTAGCATCCCGAGAACTCTGGCTCCGTCCCAGTATATGACCCGCCCACCCGCTTCTTCGATTCGGGTCAACTCATCGGGTCTATCGGGCTGCAACAATCCACCAACCAGTTCGTTAGTCATTGGATAAAATATAGGGATGCGCGTGACATGAACGCGCTGAAGGGAGGGGACCGCATAATCTTGGAACAAATCTGAAGAGTAACGACGTAACGGCAGAGGGGTGGTTTGGTTAATTTACCTTGTGATCGGAGGAGAGTGGGATGGCGACGCCGTTACGGCAGAGGACGGCGCGTGAGTCACCGCAGTTGGAGACTACGATCTTCTCCGGTGTAACGACGGCGACGACGGCGGTGGATCCGACGGCGTCGCACTGCGGCGTCTGGAGCTCACACCTGCACAACGAGGGTGAGCCGCTAACGGCGTTAGCGGCTGCGGTGGCAGGGGAGGTGGAGGCGTTGGTTACTCTCTCTCCTGCTTCCTTGTCCATCTTGGAGAAGCTCTGAGTCAAGGAATCTGTCCACTCAACTTCTTCTCTGCTCTCGATCTCCTCCTTGATTATCGAGTGCATCCTTTCCTTGCACTTCATCGCTACCTATAAAATTAAAATCAATGAATTCAAAAGAATCAGTAATCATCGAGGAATTTTCGATTTGAGATTCTCGGATTGAGAAATCGTAATAGTATGCAGATGATTGGATGGTGTTTGAATTATTACATGAGAGCAACCATGGCCGTCGAAGACGCCATAGAAATGAAATCCACCGCTCTGTTCCTTTTTCTCGTTGCTTCGACAAAACGAAGGGTGAATCGACACCGCATCTTCCATATCTCTCCTCCTCCCACAAACTGACGTCACACCAAACTTAGGCACCTCTTCAACATCCACCAGCTCCGGCGCCGGTGCTTTTGCTTCGGCATCCTCAGAAGCGGTTCTAAGAGTCAAACGCAAGCAGTTCTCAGTGGCGTTCTGACACTCACGCGCCACCACAAGCGGCGGCGCGTCTTCGTCTTCAACAACCTCCTCAACCTTCTGGCGCTTAATCCGGCTTATATCGATATCGGAGATGAACTTGAGTTGACGGAGCTCCATCCTCCGTCTTCTGGCGGTCCGTGCACCCGGCTCGACCGGGCTGGTCGGCTCGGTCTCGCCAACGTTAATACCACAGCACATTCCCGCCATGTGATCCGGCCCGAGATGAAAACAAAACAAACCCGGTTCGACTCGGAGAAATTGAATAAATTAGAATAAATAGTCCTAAACCGAAGAATCAATCAATGAATGTAGAGAGAGAAACTCGAAATGGAGGTGAAAGAATGGAGAGAGGAGTGGGAAGGGGAGAGGGATCTTTTAAAATGGGTGGGAATTACGGGCAGCGGGCAGGGGGCAAAGGGTGACCGTCACCGCTACGGGCAGGGGGGGTGACCCGACACGTACAGTGGGGGTGACGTAGAACTGTGAAGCAGAGGAAAGAAGAGAGGAGAGAGAGAGAGGGGGATAATCTGGGCCGTTAGATGGAGGAGAGAGAGAGATATGAAGTTGGGTGAGAGAAGCACGTGGAGATACCTTTTGACGGGTGGGGTGGGGAATTTGGGAAATACGTGGACCAATCGGAGCTCAACAACGAGTAGTTGAACCGGCCTTCCTTTTCTGACACGCATGTGGTCCTTGGCTAGCAGCCCGGACCGAGCTCTCACTCTCTCTCTCTCTCTCCCCCTATTTTACTTCTTTCCTGCTTTTTTCCAATATATTGTGATTGAAAATTGGAGAAAAAATTTATAAATATCTACTAGTGCTGTAGTGCACAACTGCACAATATTATTATTTTGAATATTTAACACGTAGGAAATACGTATTGGGTCAAAATTAATCATGCAGTAAAATTTGAGCATAATGATTGACTAGCTTTGAACATAAAAATGCATGGTTAAGGGGGGCTATGGCCGTATCAAGCGTAATGCAAGATTCATAATGCTTAATTTGCTCATGGAGCTAACATCTATGACTATAAGATGTGTGTTTCACTAATCTTTATCCTGTTGCGGTCACAAATATCTCATTCTAAGTATTAAAATGGGTCCGGATTATATCTTTTATGTAAAGTTTTTGTTCATAATCGTTAGATAACCAGTGTACCTATAAGTTATGAATACATGACTCACAACCCGTTTAATGGCATTTGTGCTGTGCCGGCCTCTTCCCAAAGAATGCCTGGGCATAATCCATTGACTTGGGGCATGTTTTATTCAATTTGTCTTGACTAACTTATATTGCAACAATGAAATAAAAAGCCCTTTCAGTAAAAACTTGTTTATAGAACGGAGCTAGTAGTTAATTTCATGGCAAGAAGAAAAGAGAGAGCCATATTGATATATTCATCATGTAATTGACGAGGTTAAAGCTTCAAGGGATGATTTACATCATCCTCGTGTCTTGCCCAATCAAGCAAGTCAATAAAATTTGTTTACATTTTCATTTAATTATTTTTATAAAGTGTATAATCTACTACTCCCACTACTTTTTGCTTAAATAACGGAAAGAAAAAGAGAGGGACGAAATATCCAAGCAAATAAATGTATGTTTAAAGAGAATCAAAGATATTTTTGTTTCTTTATAATTAAAGAGTATCAAGATATTTGAACTGTACAATTTTTTTATTGCTATTTGATTTTTGACATTGTGACTCATTTTATTTATTTATTTATTTATTTTGCACTCTTGGTACGTGTAATTAATCAGATGAGATATACTAGAAACATTAAACATTTTTTTTTTCCCTTAATTTGAAAAAGTTGTTTATTGATGTTAGCTAGAGGGGAAATTGGTTTTGCCCTCTATTATGTTGACCATGCAATATGCCTTCATTTCATTGGTTTACGTTACTTCTAATATGTTTAACTTATCTTATGATAATCATTGTCGATTGTTCTTTCTACCATAGTTTGCACTTACCATGAAAAAGACTATATCCATCGGTATCATGTATAAAATCATACGATGGGAAATAATGTCAAAGACATGGTATTTTTTAATGTTTGAAATTAAAATTTTAAACACAATATAACCTGATTAAAATCTAGATAAGTACAGAGTATTATTCATATATAGTTTGAAAATTAGAAGAAAAAAATTGAGATAAATTTAAGGTATTCCACTAGGGCCTATTCAACTTTTTTATCTAAAATTAATTTCTCTCTCTTTGTACTCATCCACATATGAACAAGTGTATAACATTATTTGAACAGTAAAACCAAAATTGGAAATGATCAATTGAGAAAGTCAAAAAAAAAAAATATTAATTTCAAAAGAAATTTCTAAGAACCTTCCTAAAACTAAAACTAGAAGAATTTAGAATTAAAATCCATTTCTTGTGTGTAATTGATCCAAGTATATATGTGCCTATATTTGGCGAAATGCTACAAAAAAAAATAATTAAATCATGATTTTCTTATTTTTATTTGTTGGTTGAAAAATGTGGAAACTTGGAAGAATTAGTTTAGGAGAGAGTGAAAGGGACGCGCGAAGAGAGGGAAGTTGGTGGGGGAGAAAAGAATAAGGGGACACGTAGAAGTAGCAATAAGAGAAGTTTTTTAAAATAAANAAAAAAAAAAAGGTCCCAGCTGTTGCTTCCAATGAAAAGGACAGTGTTTCAGTCTTCTGTCTCTCTGATTTGGACACGTGTGGGGTCAGAAATCAAACCTCCATTGACGCTGTTTTTTGGGCTTCAGAATATATCTTTTTGTGAAGGAGTTGTGTTGGGTACCCTGTGTCCTTCGACACGTGTCGTCTGCTTGACGTGCTACTGCCTACTGCACATCGTATTCCTCTGTTGTTCACTGTAGTACATGGAATCGGTACATATGCCGAATATACATGTTTGTATGCATGCATTCTAGTATTCTACTCCATTAAAAATGGAATTTTCTTTTTGTTTTTGGTTTGAAGAAATTAAATGAACCAATGAGATCACCAAATTCAACTTCAACAAAAATAACAGTTATTATGGATAGTGAAAAAAAAAAAAAATACTTAATTACACTATATATGGCCGCACTTTAAAAATATCGTTATAAAGTACACTTATTAGGAATGGTCTAAGTGCACCCACCCTATCATATGCTTGAATGTAGGAAACAAAATATAGGAACTACTCCAAATACATGGTAGTCGATCACAGCCATGCCACAAACTCGCCGCAATGCCTAGTACCACTTTTAGCAATGCATCTGCAACATGATTCGACTCGCGGCTCTTATGAACTATGGAGACACGGGGAAGGCTTTTCTTTATCACCCTGATATAGTTTAGTGCATATCTAATTCTCCACCGCTCTCCATTACTCTCATTACACCATCGAACTGCATTTAACGAGTCAGTATCAATCACAAATTTAAACATGACATCCCATTATTTACTGAGAGTTCGTTCAATAGTTTTTATGGATGACATGTACTTCTCGGTTAGCATCTAAGAATATGCACCTAAATTTTCCATTCCAATCCCATAAAGGCACCACCAATATCCACCAATTTAACCTCTTATATGAATTACGCATCTGCATTCTATTTAATGCATCCCCTCTCTGATGCTATCCACTCGACACTCTTCTCGGGGCTTTGTATTCGTTACACCAACCTTCTGTTTTACCCATTTACCATAAATACCTCACGACTTTTTTAAAATAATACGGAATTCATCGTTTCAACCTGAGATCCACCAATATATCACGTATTATTTACAATTGGAGTTGATTGCTTTCAATTTGATCAATGTCTTGGACATAATAATCTTTCACAATCAAAGGTACAACCAATATCAATTCATACTCCAGTCTTAGTTTTGTGATTGCAATATATCGACTTGTCGCACAAGTCATGACATACAGTAGTCCACCATAAACATGTATAAATTAAACACGTTTACTAAGATTTAAAATTAATTACTCCTAGCTAGCTTACTAAAACTAGACTAGATGTACCAATAAACTGACCAGCATCGCTTACATATGCATTTTTGCGTTGCAAACAAAGGATTAATAATTTCTTCCCCGCCGTCCATTATGCAAAAATCATGGCCTTCCTATTTGGATTTTCTGACCTAAATTAAATAAATAAAATAACGCAAATGGCGCTGACCATTGTTTACTGGAGATATTTTTTTTTTTTTTTTTTTTTTTTAAGCGCAAGTTGGTCTACCTGTCCACCTTTCTAATCTTTCTTTAATTTGAGGGTGCTAATGTCAGAGTTAGCCTAATTTTTACTCTTAAACTATGATTTGATTAGTTAGTGAATGACATGATCCAATCTAATCCTGCCACTTTAACAACAATCATCAACCCTTTAATATTTGATTAAAGAAATTTGTACCACAATTTATAGTCTTAATTGACTTTATACACATTCTAATAAAAACGAAATATGTATTGTAGAATGAACTTGTGAGAAAATCTATGATGAAGAATGAACCATAAATAATCAAAATACTCTTCTTATGAGATATCTCAAAAGCACAAAATGTTGTATGAGGCAGCCTTAACATGAGGTTATTAGTATTGTAACCAAATAAATGGTACTATTGAACTAAATAGTAATACCAATGCATCCAAAACTGGTATTAATCACAAAGAAACTAATACTAGTGAACCAAAAAATAGTACTAATGAAGTAAAAAGTGGTACTAATAAGCCTTGTTCATTTACAAGGCTGCCTCATAAGAGACCGACTGAATAAAATAAAGACATATCCTCTTTCTTTATCTCTCTCTCTCTTTTTTTCTCTCACTAGGTTTGGGCATTGCCCACCACCAGCTATGTCTAGGATACGTGTCATGTGTAGGGTAGGGTAGGCATCTCAAAAATATTTAATTAGACAACTAATCGTATCGATGCCTCAATTATTTAAGTTTTGTTTGATGCCACGTCGTCCACTTTTTCGATACATTTCATTATTGTTTTTGTAATTCTTTTGGGTTTTGAAATGCAAATGATGCCCCGTTCCTTCTTTCTCTCTCTTTCGTTTTTTTATTTCAACGAATGAAAATGAGTCTAGGAATCATATGAGGGGCTCACAAATTTGCCTTTTGCTACATACTGTATGACATGCTATATGAGTAGCTTGTCATGTTTAGGTTGCGAAAAGACCCATAGAACACATCATTAATAATTTAGAAAATTTAAAATGTATGAAGCTTATCTATCTATACAGTATAATGAAGACAGTAATATTGGTAGTATTTGAGAATTGGTTTTTAAATTACGAATTGATTTGAGTAATTTGATGTCAATAATTCAATTTTTAGACGGTTAAAAAAAAATAATCCCACCTTCAGAAATCGATAAGAATAATACCACATTTACCTTCTTCTCATAATAATGGGTCAAGTGACATTTCCGTTAACTTCCAATTACGGAAACAATGAAGTTAGTACCCAACCACACAACTCTCTCACAATAACATTGGTAACAAACCCCTGCCGCATCATCATTTCCGTAATTAGGAGTTAACAAAAAATATCATTTGACCCATTCTTGTCAATTTCTGAATGGGATTATTTTTGTTATACCGTCAAAATGTTGGATTATTGGCATCAAATTTTCCTAAAATTATTGTGATAGATGATAGTAATGCATTGTATACTAGAGCCAAGGAGAAAAGGGAGGAGATAGCTGAATTTTAAATGCCAAGGTGACGGATATAATTGGAATTGTTCAGTTTTGAGTATTTATTAAGGTTATGGATTTAACTCAATTATATGTAAATAATTAAATCGTAAAACTTTTACAGTTTGATTTTGTAAAGTTAAAGTTTGCAAAGTTTAACCAATAATTTGTCAAAAACTATAATGATATACAAATAAAAATAATGTTTTTAAAATAGTCTTATTGATGATTAAAGTATTGTGTAGGATATCGTATATCAGTAAAGGTTTTAGTGGAGCAGAGATAATATTTAGATTTTTGGGTTGCGTTTTATTTATTTATTTATTTAAGAAGAAAGGGAAGTCCGTGGATGTGGATTGACCCGAAAAGAAAAGGGCACTGAAAGTGACACGTGTACATTTGGTTCCAAGTTGTGAGAAGTTGGAGAAACGGGTGGGACCCAAAGGAAGATCACACAAATCCTAGGGGGCCTTACCTGTGACAACAACTTTTTCTATTACCTAAAAGTAAAAAATAAAAATGAAAAATGATACTCCCCCGTTCACTATTTAAGATGATATTTATTGTGTACAATATTTAAGTAGAAAAGGGAATGACCATACTATCCTTACTTTACTAGTAGGTGTAAATGTGATAGTGACTTGATGAGAGATAAAAGTCTAAGGGTATTTTGATACTTTCATGGATTTTTTTTTATTTTATTTTTTTGGGTCAAAATTGGAAATGTAACCTTAAATTGTGAACATATCAAAACGGAAAGTGTCATCTTAAAAAGTGAACGGAGGGAGTACCTAACTAAATTTAGCACTACTGATTTAAAGTAAGTAGGTGCAATGCCCGAGTGAAACACTTAAACCATTTACCTATTATCTAATCATCTTAATCAGTTATTCTTATATGAGTTGGGTTCATACATGAGACTGGTGCATGGGAGAAGAAAAAATGGTACTTTCTATACTTGATGGAGTACCAAATACCACCTTTTATTCTTTAATTATAGATTGTTTTTGTAAAAACTCGAACTCTTAACTTTTAACCATTTTTATTTTTTTTTAAAGGGGCGTTCATGAATCTTGATACTTAACCCAAGTTCTATGAGATTTTGTGAATTCCTAACTACCTAACCAATCATAAACTCACACATTGTGTATTCTTGTATAAAAAATGGGACCTAACTTGAGATGAACTTTACTTAATTCAGTTTATTCAACTTTTTAAAAAAAAATAAAATAAAATTAATTAAATAATCCCAACCATTTGTAATTACTCTAACTGGTTTGGGATATGAGTAATGAGAAGAAGAAAATGAGGCCCTAACTTTAGAAAGAGCTACTTTGATTGGGGTGGGCCCAAAGGGAGGGCCCAGTAGGTGACCTCCTTAGATTTGTCGCGGCCCACATGATCTTAGCCGATAGCCAACATTCATTCAATCAGCTACCTTCCTCAACTAAACGCAAAACGTTCCAGTTTGTCTTTTGCGTTTCATGTCTTTGCGTACAGTTTACTCGCCTTTTGGTACGTTTCGTTTCGGCCAGAGACAAATTAAACAAAATAAAAATTCGAGAAGCAACAAATTTTATTTTTTTAATGATTTTTTTAATGATTTTTTTTTTTTTTTTTTTTACAAATGAGAAGCCATAATAAGTTGGTGGGACAATTAACGACGACACTGTGGGAAACACTTACGTGGCAGGCAATGGATGACTGCGCCAATCTACGTTTTTTTTTGTTTTTTTTTTTTAAATAATTAAATTACGATGAACAATGCTTTTCATAGGAGGACTATGATGTTAATAAGATGGGAATAAAATATATATTTTGATGTTTACCATACTCCTTTATTTTTTTTAATATGGGCGGTGAGATATGTACTGTAATTCATTATTAGTATGGATATTTTGATTCACAATTCTATTTATTATTTATTTATTTATGTGTGGACGTTGTTGAGTAGTTCAGTTCGTTAAGAGTCATGTGTAAGATACAGCTTCTTATAAAGTACTGTAATTTTTTCCATCATAATTAATGTTTCTTATACTGTAGCAGATATAATAAATATTTGATGAATTAAAAGATATTTCAATCGTAAAATTCAGATTTCTATATTCTTAATTTATTTTCTTATTCTTCTCATTTCCTTCGAAAGTTGTCAACAAACCAATGGTTACCATCCGGGCATCCACTCGTTCCCTCTAACTTAATTTCACGCTAGTTTTTGCCCGTGCCATAGCACGGGATATTATTGGAGGCATAAGGAGGTCAGAGACACATCAGCAGCCATATCATCTCAAGCCAGCTCA
>BSSO01008288.1:0-10259 GCA_030267885.1 Mesembryanthemum crystallinum | reverse complement strand
GAGAAGGGGAAAAATGAAAGTATAGAAGAGAGATTAAACCAAAAGATTCTTCAATTGAAAGTGCTCCAAAAGTTGATGAACGATCTTGAATGATTCATACAAGGCTATATTTTAATCTAAAATTGCAATAACCTAAACTCATTCTAATCTAGAAAGCATAGAAATTGGGGATGAAGTTGGATGATGAAGATTTAGGTTTAGAAGCCCTCTTATATCCCAAAAAACCAGAAGAAGAAGCCCAAAACTTCCCCCAAGAGAAGGGTAGAGAACCGCATAAATCATGTCCTCGGCAGCAGTGACACGGTTGTGCCAAATTTGAGAAGAAAAAGAGCCCGGTCGTGCTCCCTAGCAGATCGCAACAACGGATATTCTACCCAAGTGGTATGGCCTTGCCACTTTTAAGCATGGATGGAGCACGATCGTGCTCAATGTAGGCATTAGACACTTCAACTTTCTTCTCTTCTTCACCTCTTAACGCTTGATAGCCTTTTCATTCCTTCCACAAAAGGGACAGTCCAACCATAAACTCGATCCAAATACACTCAATGGGTTCATTGAGCTCCTTAAATCACAAAAATCGACAAACATACTGAAGTAGTGATTATGATAAAAGACAAAAACATCTTGTAAAACCGATGTAAATACTAAGATTCAAGTCGGATGAGCGCAATAAAATAGGAAATTATGCACAAATTACACGCTCATCAATTGTCAAAATATTAGCGGGAGTGAGGGTGTACGATCAAGGAAGTAGATGAATATTTTCGTATTTCTACTTGTGCACATGGCTAGATAATATAGTTTTCTAATTTTTATGGTTATCATCCCATATACTTATGTGGATACATAATTTAATATATGATGGCTCATTATTCAATGTAATTGCGAGAACATTCATAAGTAAATGTTATCAATTTATAGGCACTCAAAGATGTAATAATGGTACATGTTTTTAGATTGGTGGAGCCACGATGTTTAGATGAGCACCAGGTAATACCAAATTGTAGATGTTGAATATGTCAAAGCTATATAATCAATAATTTGTAATTGTTTTGTTTCATGGCTTGATGGTTTTTTTTTCCAGCCTATATGTATATATTATTGGCTCCTCAATCTTCATCTTGATTTTCAAAGTAGTAGTCATTTCCATTAAAAAAAACTGCTATGGTGGTGTTTACCTTGATGTAATAATGATTACTATGTGACGAGTATTATATAATTATAAGATGCTCATGGTTACTCGTGAAATTTGTAATTGTTATGTTGGTCATAAACATCAGTGCTTCTAGTTGATGTAATGACTACATTCAATCATGTAATCAATTGTAATCTTGTCATATCACTCATCTCTCTCCTCTTTTCCACCTCTATCACCACTTATAAAAATGATAAAGTATATTGCAATCACATCTACTTTCAAGAAAATGACTCCTGAGTGAGTGAGTCTCCCTCATCAACAACTCCCGCAATGACGTAATTTAGGTGTTGCAGGGGTTTTTGGGCGTGTTCTCATCGAGCTAGCCTAAGTCGGTTGTGTGAGAAGATACTTCGTGCATATTTCTACTTGCAAAATGAACACATTGACTGTATTGAAGAGTCTATCCTGGCATGTCCCTCGAATGGTCAGTTTAATTTTTGTCTTGAATTAAAAGAAGAGCTTGTCCAAGGTGAATTCGAGCCCGAAAATGATTAGGTGATGGAAAAATATTTGATGTCACTTAATAGAGCAGCGAATGTTCTAATCCTGTGGGTTTTCTAATAAAGATTGGAAAACTATAGTTAATACAATGCTACAAGTAAACAAGGCTTAAGTGAGGTATAGTCTTCCCTGTCACCATCTCCCTCAATATCGAGAGTCAGGTGGTGCAGGGATGTTTAGGGCGTGTTGATTCTCGTCGAGAGGTAATACTACCTTCTTGTCTCAAACACGAGAGAATCATCCTAGCCTTAGTCGGTTGCATGCAAAGATGGTTGTGCAAATTTTGAGCAAGTTACATGCAAAACAAAAACAATGACAGTTATAGGGAGTGCGCCCTAGGAACGTCCATCCAATGGTCAACCTTATCTTAATCTCGACTCCAAAGAAGACTTAGTCCAAGGTGAATTTGTATGTAGTTATGCCTTGTTCTTCCCGAAGCTAGGGTTGTTATTCTTGAGTGTGTCCTTCGTGTGCGTTCTCTTTGTTGCATGGACCATGTTCAAGATAAAGTATCGTTTTGCCCCCAACTAGCTTGCATTGTGCGAGATGAATTGGTAAGTAGATTTTTCTTCTTTTTTCCTGAATGGCAAAAATAAATTTTATTAAATGTGGCAATTGCCAAAAAAGAAACACAAAGTGGAGGCCCTTAGAGGCCTCTTTATCCCATCTATACAAACTGCACCCCACAAAATTCCCAAACCAAGAATATATGGAATGACGAAACAATGAAAAAAAAAAATTGAAATAATTACATCTTTGTGCATAAAGAGGAGACTCACAATTAACCTCAGTCTTATTAAGAGTATCATTTATGGAATTTTAGTTATTACTAGTGATGCGTATGCGGAAGGATAACAGGTCGGGTAACAGGGGGGTAACAGGTTATTACGAGTTTTTTGTTGTTTTATGAATGGAACAAAAATAAAAGGGGTATGGACTTGTGAATTAAATGAATCACTCAAATTTAATTCAACAAGAACTAGGGTTATAAGCCAATCACTAAAACTTAGAGTTTCAATTCAATCACTGAATCAAAGGGTGTTAGCCAATCACTGAAACTAAAGGTTTTTAAATCAATCACTTATTTAAAGAAAAGATGAATTTTATTTCTCAATCACACATATATTGAAAATAACCCCTAAGCGTGCGTATATAGTGCACGATATTCTCTAGAAACATCTAATAAAAACCTGAAAATAAAAGATAATAAAAAGATCTCCTAATCTAATTAGGAAACTAACACAAAAGCCCTAATGGCTTTATGAAACTTACCAAAATCTGATTTTTATTTTACTATAACTAAATCTTATCATAATAAGGAAACTAAATAAATACTCCTAAACCTACTAAAATTCTGCCCAAAAAATCACGTCCGTAACTGCGAAAAATCGCACTCCTTGCTGCCCAATTAATTCCAGGTAACAGATCAGCGTGCTGGAACTGTTCCAGGTGTTGTTCCCTTGGTTACTGCTGCACCTGTTCCCTATGTTGCGCCCTTAGCTGTTCCTTGTGCTGTTTCTTGCTGATGCCCACGCATCAAACTCCTTTTCTTGAAAAGATTCGTCCTCGAATCTTGGAGGTCTCGCCTTCAATCGAAGCAAGTGACCACCTGGATCAAAGACAAGAATTTTGAATCTTCCATCCATCTTTATACAAGAGCTGTTGGGAAAAAAAACTCCTCGCGCATAAGTTCCCTTGGTGTCTCCTTGATTTTCCATCTTTCTCCCTACACTCACCTCCATTGAGTTCATCAACGATCTTGTAAAAGCTTCGTTTTCTAATGCTTGATTTGTCCAGAAAATGATCAATTGGATCTCGCTAAGAAGATGAAAACATGTTGTTCCTATCTAGATGCCACACGTTCTGTACATCTTGTTCCCCCTTGAGTTCCTTTGGTTCTTCAAGGTTGAATGTTAATTCTTCCCCTTCGAGTTGTTCTTCTACAAAAGCCTCCTCAAACCAGGGTGACTTATTAGGATCTAAATAGATGTATTCTCCTAAAAGGGCATCAACATTATTTTGATAAAAAATTTCTTCAACCCTTGATGGTTGCCTCAAGAAACACCTTTCAATGTAGAGATTACGCTTGTACCCTTCAAATATTACTTGTTCGTCATTGGCTTCTCGTACTTGGGCACATATCTTCCACTCTTCATAAGTTATGGTTACTTTAGAGGCACAATCAAACCATGAGTGTCCCCATCCATAGCACTTGTAACACCTTTGGACATCATTCTCTGTCAGATAACAATCGTTGGGAAATTAAAAAAACTCCCCAAAGCCGTTGCTCTAATACCCTCTTGGATCGCTTGAAATTTAGGAAAATCTCAAGACTAGCTTTGATACCATCTGATGCGTATGCGGAAGGATAACAGGTCGGGTAACAGGGGGGTAACAGGTTATTATGAGTTTTTTGTGGTTTTATGAATGGAACCAAAGTAAAAGGGATATGGACTTGTGAATTAAACGAAACACTCAAATTTAATTCAAAAAGAACTGGGGTTCTAAGCCAATCACTGAAACTTAGGGTTTCAATTCAATCACTGACTCGAAGGGTGTTAGCCAATCATTGAAACTAACGATTTTTAAATCAATCACTGATTTAAAGAAAAGCTGAATTTTATTTCTCAATCACACATACATTGAAAATAACCCCTGAGCGTGCAAATATAGTGCACAACATTCTCTAGAAACATCTAATAAAAACCTGAAAATAAAAGATAATAAAAAGATCTCCTAATCTAATTAAGAAACTAACACAAGAGCCCTAATGGGTTTAGGAAACTTACCAAAATCTGATTTTTATTTTACTATAACTAAATCTTATCATAATAAGGAAACTAAATAAAGACTCCTAAACCTACTAAAATTTTGCCCAAAAAATCACGTCCTTAACTGCCAAAAATCGCACTCCTTGCTGCCCAAGTAATTCCAGGTAACAGATTAGCGTGCTGCAACTGTTCCAAATGTTGTTTCCTTGGTTACTGCTGCACCTGTTCCCTATGTTGCGCCCTTAGCTGTTCCTTGTGCTGTTTCTTACTGATGCCCACGCATCAACTAGTATGAAAACAAATGCTACTATCAACAGCCTTAATAGCAACATCAATCTGAATAAAAAAATGTCCATCAATGCGTAGGTTAAGTAGTTGTATATTGCAAATGGGTAAGTAGTTATCATCCTCGACTGATTCTATGTCCAAGGCTAGGAATATACAAGATTGTTGGGCCTTGTAATGAGTTTAAACTGGATATATCTGAAAAATGATATACTGTTCACGTAGTAGCCTGGCATGGAATTGATTTGACCCGTGCCCAAATATGTTTAAGTAGAATTTGAACAGGTTCACAACCATTATACGTAATAGAGCAATGTGGTTAGCTTATGTCACATATTAAGGAAGTAGACGTTTAAGCTCGACATGGCTAACGTGTGATAATTACGTAGGGTTTTCAATTTCTGCTTATAAATACTTCTCTTTCCAACATTTTGCAGCCTTTGAGAAATATTGTGACATAGATCCAGAACTCTTTAATGTGAGAATTGCTTGATTTTTCTAGGTTTTCGAAGCTCGAAGCACGAAGTTCATTCACCGAAGACTCGATTGCTTTTCGTCATAAAGTACACCTTCTTCCTTGTTTTCTTATTTTCCTATCTTCTTACCGTTATGGTGATTGCAAATTCAAGCAAAGAGGGGGTACTGGTACTATCCATGTTCCCCGAGGAGGACACTGCATCTTCTAGTCACAAAGACAAGATCTGGCGTGGTGCGGTGGTGGCAATTACAACCAGATTATTTTTAAAAAAAATTCTTATTTACATAATGAAAAAATAAAATAAATAATTCCATATCCATTTTGCACTCATATTTTAAATTTTGCACCAATGTTATTATATTTTTGGATCCGCCACTAGGTGGGACAGAGGTCCCCACTAGTGTGGGCACTAGTAGGTGAGGCAAAAGTCACGCTTCTCAAAGAACTGGAAAGTTGAGGGCTCTTCCGAACCAATTCCTCCTTTCCCATTAATGACCCACAGTACGTATGAAATGGACACCTAAGTTTGAGCCATCACCTATAAGGTCATGCTCGTAAGCTCTAGAAATGATTTGAAATACCAATTCGTCTTGTGCGCTATAATAACTTGTGAATCAAAGAGTGGGAATTGAGCTCAAGGGTAACGAGCTTCTAGGCTATCCCTTTTTCGAAGAAATACTGAATTTGAAATTTATACCCTTCATGTGCAATACGCTAGATCTTGTCATTGTTTAGAGAATTGAAGTGGATTTACTACAAGAAACAAGTATGCCTTACACAAAACTGGCCGGATCTGATCATTTGCGGGCTTAGGCGAACATGGGCCGGGCCCGAAGCTTAAAAAAATGTCCACGGGCCTAATAGGGCAAAGCCCTGCTTGTTTAAACGGGTCAACTTTTATGGCCACAATCGCCCAGTTTGGGGGTCGGACCCAGGACCTCGGGGGTGAGGGGGGCCCCCGCATTTCGGCTCTCTTTTGCAGTGCTTCGTTTTTATTGGGGTTGCCGTGACCTTGTTTTATCATGTTTTGGGCATTTGTTTTTGCAAGGTAAAGAAGTCGCCACCATATTTTAGTAATATGGAAATCACAGAAGCGTCAAACACGAATATCTAAAGAGATACCATGGTCGACCCAAATTGCACCCTACTCCTGTTATAGGGCGTGACTTTATGTTGCCGAAAAGAGACTTGGGTTCGAGAATGTGAAATCTACTCAAATGGATCGAAAGCGAATTTTGCCGTTTATTTCATATGACAAGCATGCAACAATTTAGCCATTGACTACATTTGCTAAGTGGGTTTTCATGCATTTATTCACAAAGAATTTCATAAAACTAGACGCTTTGACATCCTTACGGACCAATGTGATTAGGCAAATCAAACCCATCTAAAAGGTGAACTCATGGGGATAATTGATGGATTAAAATCACGATGACTAGTGCACCAATTAAACCGAGAGTTTTTATTAACATTTTACATGCTTTGTATAGACAATAAAATTAAGTGAACATGCTTTTAATTTAGGAGAGATTTAGCCGGGTGAACATGAGGTTCAATTCATATGAAATTGATCTATCTCACATGAGCAAGCACACAAAACTAATCAAATTACGAATATGTAAAGGAAATAACCCTTGATGATCGCCCTCGGGATGATTACCTTGGATCGGAACCTCCGTGTGTCGATTTTCTCATGTTAAAGACGCCAAGTTCATGGTGGTTTTGGGTTAGGAGCTTTGGTAGGTGTAGGGAGAGTGTTTGATTTTTGATGGTGGTGATAATGTAGTTTTAGTGGTGCTTAAGAGGGGTTTTCTTTGGTGTGAATTCTCCTCAAAAAGGTGGTTCTACACACTTAAGATTAGTGTTAAGAACCCTCTAATTGTTTCAAATTGCACATTTGATCTTCTAAATGAGCTCTCAATTGTCCACCCTCTATAACGGAGGGGAGAGGACGTATATATAGGAGCAAAGACTTCGTAATTAAGAAAGCTCAACAACTGTTCCAGGCCAGAAATTTCGCGACGGCTGAAATGAGGTCTCGCCGCCTAAACGGCGGTGAGCCCGCCAAGTCGGAGGGCTAGCCGCTTGACTGGGGAGCGTGGTCAACGGTACGTCAAGTATCTGATTGGTCGAGAACTGAAAGTTAAAGCGTACCTATTTTTCTTAATCAGGTATGTATCCATGGATCTGGATCTATTGCTCCTTTTCATGGGTTTTTGGGCGGACATTTGATCCGTTTGCCGCTCCATGTCCTGTTTTTGTGCCGAAATCTTCGAATAGCCATAACTTTTGATCCAGAATTCCGATTGGGGATCCATTTGAAGTTTTGGAAAGCTCAAGGCATGGGCTATTTTGTGAGTGTAAGAGTTTTAGGTTATGTCTTCTCGGAGCCTCTTGCTTGTGGGAGGTTCGTCGTCTCCAAGCGTTCCATTATTTCGTCATTGGGCGGTGGAGAACTTAGGAGACACAGGATGGGGTGTTTACAGAAGACCCCACTTTAACCGAGTTCTGGGAAGAGTGAGGGTCCAAGTAGTCTGGAACCGCATGGGAGGGTGCTTCTCGACTATTCCCTGGGGAGGGACATGTGTGTTAAGGTGGGTAGTCACCTGTTGAATGGGAGGAGAGAATTGTGTTTCGTTCTCCCAGACTACTGAAGAAGGTTTGTTAAAACCTGTTTTGTAAGTAGCGAGTAAAATCGGGTTTAATGTATGCTGGAGTGAGTGTACACCCATTGCATGAGAGGAACAAATTGGATTTTATTATCTCATACTGCTAAAGATCTTGTGTTTTTGAAAATACCGAATCAAATCGGGCTTGATGTGAGTAAAGGTGAGGGCCCACCTGTTGAATGAGTGAAATAAATTGGGATTTTGTTCTCTCAAACTGCTAAAAAATTTGCTTTTGCGAAAATACCGAATTAAATCGGGTTTTAATGTCTGTTAAGGTGAGTGCCCACCCGCTGAATGCGAGAAACAAATTGGGATTTTGTTCTCTCGAACTAGTAAAAGATTTGCTTTTGAAAATATACCGAATTAAATCGGGATGTTGATAAATAAACTTTCGTTTTGCGGATACCGAGTGAAATCGGGATTTTGATGAATTTAAAACATTTAGGGCCTAAAATGGGTATTTTGAAAGCTCGTAAGTGGGTAAAAGAGGTATATTTTACCTATCGGATCGTTTGGCAGCTTTTGAATTTTGAACCGAGGTTGTTTGAGTGAAGACCATTGGATCAAATAACCGTTAGAAGTGCGTGAAGCAGCAAAAGGGGAAGCGCCCAGCAAAGGGGGTCGGGCCGGCCTAGCGGGTTTCGGGCCGCCAGCCCGGGCGCGGACCGCCAGAGCGGTGGGCTCGCAGCCCAGCCGGCCCGCTTCCACCGGTTCCAAAAGAACGGGTGAGCTCAAGGGAGGACGAAACCTCCATTTTCGGCCCCCTTGAGCTTTCTCTCTCCTCAACAAGGCTCTCAAGCCCATTTTTGTGCCATTTTGCCCGAATTTTACACCAAATCGACCATATTACTTGCTAGTAAGTGATTCTCAACTTGTTTTGTCAATTTTTGTTGATTTTGCTTGAGTTTTGCATGTTGAATGTTTGTGGGTTTCTGAGTGAAAAGACTCGATTTTTGGCTTGTATGGTGCCATTTGAGCTTGAATTTTGGTGAGTTGTGTGTTGTGGATGTCAAATAATCGTTGGGAACTTGTTGGTTTAGCGTGAATCGTAAGTTTGAATTTTGAATTCTTGAGAAGATAGAAAGTGGTGTTTTTATCCCACCACTGTTGATTGAGCTTGCTTGAGTGCTTGTTTCATGCTTGTTGTTGCTTGTAGCATGCTTAGGAACCACTTAGTTGTATGAACTAGCGATTTTGGCATGGATTTGAATATTCTATAATGGGTGCAAATTCTTGAATGTGGCTTGCATGTCTCTTGTGTAGCTTAGATGGTAGTTGTGGTTGGGCTAGTAGTGTGTACTAGTGTCTTGAAGATTTTTGGGTAGTCGTAGTTGTGCTGCCGAAATTTTGACTTTCGTCGAACTGAACCTGTTGGGATTCCTTAGTTTGGTGTGAACTTTAGGCACTTTTGACGACGGATTGTGATTTGTTTGGAGTGAACAAAATTCCATTATGCATTCGGAGTGAATTTTCTCCATTTAGGGTGAACTGAGGTATCTTATCACTTTCGTGCTTTTTGCAGTCATGGCCCCTCGTAGACGCGATGACTCGGATGTTTTTGTCAGTGCGCTTCCTCGGGGTGTGATACCGTCGTAGTCGAGGGGTGAGGTGATTCCCAGGCCTCAAAGAGATTTCTTCAGATATGATTTTTGTCCGAGGACCGCGTGGGAGCCGAGTGATCTGACCAAGGAGCCGAAGTCGCACCTTTCACATTGGGGTAGCTATGTGAATGTAAGTTTCTTGTCTTGGTGTTTGAATATTTTGTTGTCATAGAATTCCATGCGTAGAATTCATGTGACTTTGTTGACATTGGGAGTCCAATGCTTAGGACTTGCACGTGTGAGAAAAAATAACCCCCTATTACGGACTATTTTGCTGAATTTTGTTGCTTCGGTAAAAGGAGTCCAATTCTTAGGACTTGCATGTGTGAGAAAAATATCCCTCAGTTTCGGATTTGTTGATTTTGTCGCTTTGTCTTTTAGTGGTGTACTAAAGACGTTGAACTGAACATGTTGTATGGATTTGTATGTTTTGGTCTGTTCTTTGATTGTCGTCCGTTTGCTTGTAGGAGGCCGATTATTCCCACCATGTTTATGGTAGTGCGGGGAGGATTGCCCCTGCCTATGCGCATCTGTCGCCGGAGAGCAAGGTTGTGGTTCGTGCTGCTAGTTTTGACGGCCCAGTGGAGACCGTGTTGATTATGAGAGCGAGAGACTGTGACGTGTTTAGGGGATTGGCAGAACATTTTTGGGATACCACCAACACGTTCCACCTTCCCGTGGGTGAGATGACTATTACTTCATTCGAGTTTTCGATGATTTTTGGGCTCCCGTTGTGATACCCCAAATATTTCTATA
>BSSO01008287.1:0-10260 GCA_030267885.1 Mesembryanthemum crystallinum | reverse complement strand
TTGGTTAGGGTGTAATTATTGCCAACATTGGGGTAAGAGGGTCATTTTGAAAAGAGGAATTCAACAAGCCAATGCAAAAAGCTACCCCCCCTTACCTTTTCCAAATTGGATTGTTTGGGTCCAAAAAGCCATCTAACGAGCTGGTCACCAAACAAACTTTATTGTACTTTCAGATTGTCAAACAGTCAAACAAGCTGAAAATGCAACAAGTTGGCTCTATGTGAAACATAATTGCTTGGGCAACCTAATCAGTTTTAATTAAGGGTATAAACAATGACACTACTTGAGAACATGACATGAACGACCCCAAGTTAGTGATTGCAGCTTTGACGTGTTCGACATTTTTCAAGGATGTATTTAGTTGGTTAGCATAACATCTTGAAATGTTGAAAGTTAAAAGTTGAACTTTCCACCATATTTACCTTTAGTATCTACTACTTCACTTCCTCCATCTTCACATTTCAACTTCTTATAAGTTTAAAATACATTATACGTGGTAAGGACGCACAACTTTCAAGTGAAGGGCGTAGATTGTGAGAAAGGGTGAAGCTCGAATTTCAAAAAGTTATCCCAAACAAGCTTAATGGGTTGACATGTCTATTTGTTTAATAAATGGGTTATGCGAGTGTTAAGATTTCTAAAAAAGATAATTTTCTAGCAACTTACACCTCCAATGTCAAATGTTATTCTTATTCTTCCTCTTTTTCTTTTTCTTTTTTTTTTTATTAGTGGATGTCTGTCACATTTATTTTTTCAAAGTCTCAACCTTACCCATTAGTTTTAGTGTTTATAAGCAACTTGAGGACACTAAATCTTCCATATACATCCTACAAAAACCATATAGCTTTGAATATATCTTTCAAATTAATATGACGGAATGGAATTAGCAAGATAATTGATTACCACAATATAATTTATATAAATATTGAATATTGGGTTTTTAGGCCATTATGCTTTGGAGGATGATTGTACATTTATGTCCTCCAAAATAAGAACAAATACACACAAAGTTTACTAACAAAGAGAAAAGAGATGCTCTATTGTTGAGGAGTATTATCCCTAACCTTATACTTGAGGGCTCAATTATTCTTATCGGACACGTGCAAAAAAATAAAATTTTACTAACAAAATTAAGTATACTCAATATCTTTACATAAATTATATCTAATATGAGTACAATAAATGTTGAACAAAATTAAATAATATATCAAAGTAACAAGCCATATATATAGTGGAAACTAATTAGCAAGGCACTATGCCTACATAATGAGCTAGGTGATTCCATGGCAACCACATTAATTTTGAAGCAATGAGTAGTATTAGGATGGGTCAAAATTGAATCCATATCAATAGCTTCACAAGCTCATAACCAACAACTATTATGTACATCCCAAATAAGATGAAAATGTTCATGAAATGAGCTAAAATGTATTTCCTCTTTCAAACTCTGCAACTCCTAATAACTCACAATCCATGTACAAAAACTTACACAATTTGAGATAATCAACGCAGCAACCATAAATTGTGTAATAACCCATCAGTTTATCCACAACTGTGCTATTACCACCCATTGATCGAGATCGAACTGCTAAGTGTCACAACTTACTAGTGGATTCAACAATATTAGCTATCTTCTTCTGAAGTTCGATTTTGTTTGCTCCTACTAGTTTGTCCAATGGTTTACCATCTCTAAGAAAATAGAAGGTTGGGGTTGCTTTGATATCCCATGAAGTACTGAATTCCTGTAACACAAACAAGCAAGTCTTCCATAAATTAACTACTCTACATGAGCACTTGTGATGTAAACTAATCGATTTTGAGATGAATATAGTCGTAGCAAATATACTTGTTAAGATATATATTTCATTGCATACTAACTACTTTTCTTACTTCCTCTACGTCCCACATTATTCGTCCACTTTGGCATTTGTGAGTTACAACATTGTGAGTCGAAAAAAACAAAGTAGACAAATAATGTAGGACAAGGCAGAAGCATAGAGGTAATTGAAAGCTTTTAAACAACTTGTTGAGGTGTTATATAGACCCACAATAATAATTAGTCCATTGGGTCGGTTTTATTGGGCCAAACACGCAAGCCCACTAATTACCCATATGGAAGCTCTACTTACTTACTACCCAAATCAACAGGTATAAATACCCACTCTTTCATAAGAGGGGGACTTTTTTCACACGCTCTCTCTCCTACACTTTCTCTCTCTAGAAATTCTCTTATTTCCCGACCAGACTTGATCGTCGGAGGGGCTTTCCCCGGCAGGGCTCTGGACTAGTGGTTGTCAATCACGTGCTGCTCATATTCCCTCAAGCCAAACATGAAAATTTTCCCTAGCATGTTTATGCACCGTTGAAGTAACAAACACTTTATGAAACTTGCCAGTTTTAGGTTTTTCTCATTAGCCAAACATGAAAATTTTCCCTAGCATGTTTATGCACCGTTGAAGTAACAAACACTTTATGAAACTTGCCAGTTTTAGGTTTTTCTCATTGTTACTCGATTACCAAAGGTTTTGAACTTGTTATAATTGTTTAGCATGATCAAGATTTTCCATCATTTTTGAAACCTATATGTTCTTAATAATTCAAATACATATCCCATAGGGAAAGTTAGGGATCAACGTGAACAATTAATACTCTATATCATATTATAGATTGACATATAATAGTACACAAGGAAACTTACTGCCATCTCATCAACATCTACTGCGAGAAAAACTAAAGAAGAATATTTATCTGCAAGCTCACGGTAAGTTGTTGCTATCTCTTTTGAAGGTGTGCAGCGTGTTGCGCCAAATTTAACCACAACCTGCAAGAGTGCAAATTAGAGCAAGTTTAAGTTACGTATGTCACAAGTCACAACGTTCTACAAGCATCGCTTATATGATGTTTTTATGATCAAATCCTTTGAATGATCCAAAAAGTTGCAAAAATTCTTATTTTCATATATGTAGGACTAAAATTGCTAAGTGTTATCTTTGACTTTTGTGACAAAGGCAATGGTTAGTATGCCTACAATGGTAATTGTTTTCAAAAATAAAGTAGAAATATCTTTACTTAAATAAAAAAATATATATGATTACAAATATTGCATCAAAAAAGACTCCAAAATTTTTAACGGTATTAAAGGATTGTTAATATGTTTTGTCTCAAAAAATTTTGATCCATATTATAGAGTCTCGCTATTAAATAAAGGTAAATGACATTTGAAAAATTATATTGAGGTATACTTCGGAGAAATTCCGGCTCAACATAACAATTTTATGACAATATTACCCTCTGTATACCTTATTGAAACCTTTATATCAAAACATAAATTTAGGGCTAACCTTTTTTTTTTTGAAAATTGTGGTGCTTACATTCTATTAATTTTGTTTGTTAATTCTATTTTACTAATTTTTTTAGTCTTTATCTTATCATTTTATGAGGGATATGTCCATCCCCTTTCAGGGGTATTATTGTCATTTCATGTGCTCCAGTCACCGGATTTGTGAAATTGTAATAAACTTTCCAATATTGTATACCTTTTCTGTACTTTGGCCAAACTTCAGTATATTTTATTGAAATTAACCCTTAAATAAAGCATCTCACTAAAGATTTTCAACTAGAAAGTTTTGTGCCTATTTGATTAACAAGGTTGTAGGGAATACACTTGCATTTGATACCTAATACATTTTAAAGGGATAGATCGATGTGGAGCATGGGATACAAAGTAGTACTCCCTCCGTCACTAAATGAAAGTTACATTTGCCATTTTAATTTGTCACCAAATGAAAGTTACATTTCCTTTTTTGGTACATTTTTTACAATAAAGTTACCAACTTATCCTCACCCACTTGCCCACTCTCTCTCTCCTTCACATGGCCACAACATTATTTCTCTCTGCAATCACTTTCTAAAAGCAAGTCCCAAATGTTCATTTTACTCATCCAATAAATTTCAACCAAAAAGTGGAATGTAACTTTTATTTAGTGACAAAGGGAGTATGTACTTTGACAAGGTTGTTTAATGAATCAAAACTAAAAGGATATATTGTTAATAACTTACAATTTTCTGATTTTGTTTGGCCTCTGACAACTTTTCTTCCCAACTGTCTAATTTATTTATCAGTTGCACCTTTCCACCAGCGAGATGACGTCCCCTATAGTTTCCTGATCTTCCCAACTATCAAAAATAAAGAAATATTAAATTTATGTTAGAAAAACTAAATTTCATAGATAAAAATGTAATATTCTAGAAAAGATAATTACCCATGTCCAGCACTGTCCCATTAAGCGTGGCCAGCCAACCTTTTAAGTGAATATTGCAGCAACACAATATCCTGGATAAAGAACGAGCTTATTATCTCTTAACAAACAAAACAATGTAGCATTATAGTTGCTCATAAATGTTTCATATATGGATATCAAATTGGTTAAAACTTAAAAACTTTGACCCATATTACAAAATCCTAAATAATTATTCCAGAAATTATGAGGAAGCCTAACATAATTATGAAACAAAAGAGCCAGCCTAGCTGCTATATAAATGATCATTTCTTCAAAAAAGTATAGAGCAATATCAATGCTAAGGAACTTTCGTTTTGTCCATTATTACAAGCTATATATGAATAGGAAGATTATGTTCTAATGCTACTGTACTGTCCACAATTTTTCACAAATGTATGTTGTAATTTCCATCTTAAGAGTATGAAACGTATACCGCAACAATTGCCTCCTTTAATTAATGGTGATCTGTAGTATTTATGTAATGTATTTGTTTACCACTTTAGATGTAATTATACGTGACACCTTGTACTTTAATTAAACTTTATGTGGTGCTTTTTATTTTTTAAGATACAGGATGACATTGAGTTGCGATCAAAAGATTGTACGTGCTCTACAAAAAACTCACCTACTATTTAAATTGTTATCTTGAACTTGATCAATAAATTGCAGGTTGTAAGAACAATAAAGAATAATATGTGTTCATTTAGGTATATAATGGCAAAGTGTAAGTCTACCATCACCAACTAATTCAAGCCCCCTAGTTGAACATTTGCCCCCTAGTTGTAAGAATAATATGTGTTCATTTTGGTATAAAATCGCTACACCAATATTCCTCGCTACAACCAGATTAAGTGACACCGTGAGTTTCATTGAGTTCTTTATGTGTTATACCACATCATTATAATCTATAAGAAATCATATTTGATCCTTGAAATCACCACTGCATGATACATATGGTTTATATCAAGACTCTAGCTATTTGCCAACCTTTCATCGGCCCGTGGTAAAGGAGAGTTTTATTGCATATATTTCATCTAACCCATGATATAGCTACAACATCCCAACCATTTCTCCAGCCGCAAATGCTACCATGATCTACGTTTTAGCTGACGACAACTGACTCCACAAATCACTAAAGGTCTTTCTAACATGTTTTGTCCTCACTCGCATTTTGCTTGGTGGACAATCATGTGATCACCCATCC
Organism: Mesembryanthemum crystallinum; assembly: GCA_030267885.1. NCBI lineage: Eukaryota > Viridiplantae > Streptophyta > Magnoliopsida > Caryophyllales > Aizoaceae > Mesembryanthemum > Mesembryanthemum crystallinum. The sequence goes on along the minus strand of BSSO01008287.1, from coordinate 4,776 downwards.
CTAGACTACTCCGAACAAAGCACACTTAACTTTGAATTTCTAAGGTACAAACTCCTAAAAAGTACATCTTGGTATATACATAGTATCATCAAACCGTTTATTAGCCTTATCTAGTGGATCTTGGTGTTACAATCAACCTAACGTGTGGATCACATTGTCCCTCGGTTGGCTTTGGCAACAAGAAGACTTGTGCACCCTATTGACCTATGGTCGAGCCCAATGTCACTCCCGCTAAGGACTCTCATATCACATGCATAACTCATGGTTGCAAGCTTCAGTACTATTATGCAACACTTTGACTACTTATTCGCCTTTAGACTACCATAATACGAACACTGCACTTATTAATATCAAAAAAAACATTTCCATCAGGCTTTGTTTTCACTTGCATTCGCCTTGAAAACTTTTTAAGAGATCATCCATCTCTAGACAATCAGAACCAAATACGCTTAACTTTAAAGTTCTACAATTGTGAACTCGCGGAAAGTGCTCGTTGGTATATATAGTAGGTAATATCATTATATCATTTAACCTTTTCTAATCTATAAATTCTTGTGTATTACACTCAACCTAACTGAAGGACCACAACGTCCTCATTGTGCTTTGGCAACTGGATATGGTCGAGCCCTAAATACCCATAAGCGGCCACCATGGGCTCTATCCATAGAATATAGTTCATGGTTGCAAGCTTTTGCTTTCAAACCATTTTGTAGCAACCTATGGATTCCGGTTGACAATTGGACGCACTAATAACACAAATATTTTAAGAGAATACTTTTCAAGTGTGGTCACTCATCCTTAGAATTTCCAAACCAAACACGATTAACTTTGGGGTTTTTAAATTATGGGCTCATGAGAAGCGCAGTTTGGTGATATAGGTAGTAACTTCAAATCATTTTAAACTTTCTTTATGTTTATGAAATATTGGGTGACATACCAATGTCTTTACATTGTCTTTCATGCAAAGAACTCATAGCTCGAGATGGATGAATAGTTATGGAAAAACATTGCTAACGAGCTAAAATATTTTGATTTTCATTAGCTCGCAAATTTTCTTAAGGAGTCGAAGAAAATTATAAGGATAATTATGATATTGCTTGGTCTACTACAAAAGAAAGTTGCTGAGGTATACTCTGCAACCCGCACCTCTAATACATGCATGTATAAACATCAGGATCATAATACGTACGTACATAACATTAATCTTGCAACAAGTTTATTTCAACACTCCAGATACTTGAAACTTAAAATAACACAATTTCTCTTCACACGATAATGTCTTTCCTTTCCTCCAATTCTTCCATTCACTATGTGGTACATCTTCTGTCTAATTACAACATACAAAATGAAAGACTTTTCACTCGTATATGCTCAAACTTGCAATTCTTTGTACAATTTAGTGGTGGATCCAGAATTTTATATTGGGTATGCATAGTAGCCTAAAGTCTATGCAGGGTATGCACTATTGGCATATTTATAAATATTTTCCTTAAAATGAAACCGAATTTAAAGAAAATTGTATATAGTGTGGGTATGCACGTGCATACCCATGATGTTATGTAGATCCCCCATGCATCCTACAACGTGTAGCCTATTAATGATAGTTTCACAAACACAGTAAATACCCATAAAAGCTATCTTACTCCAAAACAACCAACAACAAATTAAACTCTTTATTTATTCGCAGAACTTTGCTCCAACCAAACACACAACATAATTGTGATAATCACACAAATCTCTTATATTATTCCTTTCTTTCTTCTGTAATCCTACATTTTTCTTATGTTGACACCGCTAAAATTGCTCCCTATTAGATAAAATAATATTTTTCACAAATGGTTCTCATCCTTCACTTGATAATATATCTAGACATATAATGTGTTATGAATTGAGGTGTTTGGTATCTTATGGGATGTTAACTAACTTAGTTTGGTGATGTCAACACAAATTACAACAACAATTATATGATATGGGAATTGTGATGCTATTCTAGGTTAAACAAATACCTAGGTCTAAAACTTATTTGGATCAAAAATTGTTCATCCATTTTAATCATAAAGAAACGAAACAAATTTTGTATTATAAATACAATGAAACTTAAATTCCTAGGGTCTATCAATTCATATATGAATTTATATATTTTATTTTATTTATAAAAATGGGTTATGCAACATTTGTTATCATATTGATTCTACACATATATACAGAGAAATTAAAGTACCACGAGCCATTCATAAATTATTTGGTAACCTGTGTAAAAAGTTATATAAATCCATTGAGAAAAAAATCATGGAGGTATAAGAGAGAGAGAAATCTAATCACCTTAAGGTGTTGGAGTCCTTTGAAATGGGGAATCAAAGAAAATCCAATGACATTCCGATTGAATTGATGAAGCGGGAGATAAAGAAGTTTTTCTCTATTTTCTGGAAATCCGCCAAAAAATGGTGATAAGGGCAAAGACGAGGGAAATTGTTTTCTTATTCCTCTCTCTTCTATGCATACATGTAACTGTTTACTAGTACTATTTTTAAGGGGAATTAAGTACTTTCGTATAGGGAGTTAATTTCATTGTAATTGTAATATTGACTACTTTTTTAGCTACCTTTGAACATGTAATTAAATGTACCCAATATTTTCTCTCTTTTTTTCTATTTCAGTGAAGTTTTATATTGAGATGATGAGCAGCTTAGATGTGATATTATTAAAAATAAATTAATCATGGGTGACAACTCAATGAGTTTGGATGATATATATAGTGCATGAGTTTGATATCTAAATATATGGTAAGGCATTACTTGGCGACTTTAGATCAAAGAAAAAATGCAAAATATATGAAAATGAAGTTTCTAAATCAATTGATTTTTTAAATTTTTTTTTTTTTTTTTGTGCAATAAATCATTTGAATATTAATAGGATTATAGGAACATCAACGTGGATAATTAAGGTGGATCAACATAAGGGCTAGTAACATGGAAATAATATATATTTTTTTTCGGTAATAAGGCTATGTTTTATTACCACTTCTAGCAGGTATGCATGTAAATAACAGGTTCAAGTCTTTTAAACTCTTTATTTAAGGTTGCCCATGTCAAATAAGGACATTTTTTTTTTGAGAGGGAAATAAAAATTGTATTAATGAAAAGTCATACGACGTCTATAAATGAGATCAAATTCAACAATATAAAGATCTAAAATATCAGCCTTTTTATGCAAGACCTTAGAAAAACTCTTAAAGACGAATAAGAACATAAACTAACAATATAACTTAATATTTTGAATGGCATTAAATCGTTCTATAATGTAACTACATGGAACCATCTGCTCAATTATCCTAATTGATATTGTATTTTTTTTTTTTAAAAAAAAAAAGAAACAAAAAACAAATGCAAGGTATAAAAAGTAAACTTGTTTGAGATCCAATCTTGCTTAAATACTTGAATTGTATGCATAATCTTCTATTGATGGGATTTGTAAGCACACAAAAATAAATTTGTCACGTATGAAATTTTGAAACACAAAATAAAAATAAAAATGCGAGGTATAAAAAGTAGTACTCGTATGAATTTGTCACGAACGAAATTATATCAACCAAAGTCAAAATATCAATAACACATAATAACCAAAAAAATGAAGTAAAAATTAGTAAAACTTGAATCAAATTTAAGTAGATTATTTTGAATCAATTTCCCCCTCACTTTTCTTCATAATGGTTTCATACCTTTTAAGAATTGGATTTATATTATCAATTATCAACTATGGACTAGGACCAACAAGTCCAGGAAGCAAGCCCATAGCTAAAAATGCAATAGAGAAACCAGAGTCTTTTACTTCCTACTTATAAGTCATATATAAATAGATCAATTTGGTCGTTTTTTAGGCATTAGAAACAATTGACAAGTTTTAATTATTACTGTACGTTTTGCTTCATCTTAAAAGTAGAGTATTGTATAAGGCTTAGAAGAAGGTGGAGAAGAAAGCGCTTCATAACATTTGATCTCGACACTTGGAATATGTATTACCATGCTACTTTACTAGCTATGTTTAAAGATCTCAAATATTATAACACTAATTTAATGACACAAAAATATACAGTAACATAAACTAACAGGGATCATTACCAATAACAATCCATATTTGTAGGTCCCTTTAATCGCGGGTATTAGACCGTTGCCGGCCCTATTCTATTCATAAAACTTTAGGCATTGTCCGATGATTGATAGCTGCTCCATCAATCATAATTGATTAACATCCATGTATTTCCAATGCCTATACATTGATTTGTGAGAACGTGATAAAAAGAATGAATTAAGTGATTGATCAAACACCATTGAAGAATGAGACTAATTAATTAATATTCATCCCTTATTGAGAAACTGACGTTTGTAGCATAGTTAAGGATTAAGAAGAGATAAAAAAAATTATGCACTTTACTAATATAAGCAATTAACTAATGTTTTCCGCTTTCATTAGAAAAGATTTTTAAATATTTATATAAAGTCAAATATTACAATCGTCATGAGACAAATAAATATATTTATAGTTTGTTTTAAATAATTATATAAAGTTAATTATGACAATCATTATGAGATAAATAAATATATTTATATCTTATATAACTAAGGTGAATTAAATATAGTTAAAGATCTGAACTTTCAAGTTTTGGTGGCTTGAGGACCTGAACTTTTTTTTGGTGGGTTGAGGACCTGAACTTTGGTTTTGGTGGATTGAGGACCTCAAAATACACCTAAAGTATGTATACTTGTGTATAATACACCA
>BSSO01008286.1:0-10260 GCA_030267885.1 Mesembryanthemum crystallinum | reverse complement strand
GAATTAGGGAACAAGTCATACCATTCAGTATTCACCAAGGCTCTGTCAATTTTGCTAAGCACTCTTCTCTCACCTGGTTGCTTGTTAGACCAAGTGAAGAATGATCCACTAGCCTTCAGATCAGTGACATTGCATTGTAGGGTACAGTTTCTAAAATGAGAAATCTCACTTAAAGAAACAGGTGAGCCTTTCCTCTCACTGATGTGCAAAACATTGTTGAAGTCTCCTGTAATGATCCATGGACTGTTGACAGTAGTGCTTAAAGAGCATAAATCATCCCATAAAGCTTGTCTCAATCCAGCATTATTGAAACCATAGCAGAAGGTGCAAAAAAACATTTTACCAGTACCAATATGAGTGATTGTAGCATGGATAAGTTGAGCAGTTACTTTAGAGATATCTACTCTATACAAAACAGGGTTCCACATCACCCAAATTCTTCCATTTGAGTGGTGAGTGTAGTTAGTCACTATACTCCAGTTATTTCCTAAGGCTAGAGTAGCGGCTGCATAATTACAGGGCTTGACTCTAGTCTCAAAGAGGCCAACTAGTCCAGCTTGAAAAGTATGAAGCCACTGAATGACTTGTTGTTGTTTGCTGAGCTTGTTGATACCTCTGATATTCCAGCTACAAATATTATCCATGCTGAGAGGGGGGCTTACCCCCATCTACAGCTTGAGTAGCTTCATGATGGTTGTTGGACATTATAGATAATTTTTTATCATAGTTAATTGATAATAGAGATAAAATAGAGTTATTTTAATATTTATGAATGTGGTTATGTGGATAGTACAATGGCCGCCTAATAGTGGGACAAACATATACAAAAAATGGCCACGTAATAGTGAGATGAGGAGTATGTACTGAAAGAGAAAACTCACATATTACTTCCTAAACTTGTAGGAGGTTTGTGCCAACTACCAGCCACAGTTTACATCTAATTAAAAGACTGAAAATGGGGTAAATGAGTAAAAGTTGGGAATTCACTTGGTAGAGCTTTAATACCTCAAGAACTCTAACCTTTTTAAGTCTTAATGTCTTATACCTCTCTTTTTTTCTTTTCTTTTTTTAATGGTTAAGACTTTTAAGACTCGCTACATTAGCATTTCACTCATTATCGTTAAGACTTCTAAGACTTTGCATTTCAAGTGGGGCCTAGCAACAAATTGACAAATTCAGTATTTTCTAATCTTTAAATAATTAATAATTCTCATGTGGGTACGACATGAGTAGGGATGGCAATGAGTCCGGTATGGATCATGTGGAGCCATATCCATATCAATTTTTATTTTTCCATCCATATCCGTTTAATTTTATTTCATCCATCCATATCCATATCCGGTGGTTGAAGCGGATAAATGGATATCCGTTGGATGTTAAAATAAGTTTATCAAAAACAAAATTTTCATTTATTCATGACATAATATTGGCTTAATAGAATAAAATCGATAATTAACAAGCCATAATATTCCCAAGTTACGCGTTATATATGCACAACAAATACAATTATGCTTAACGTGGCTATATTTGTGGTGGGAAAATATAAAACTTTATCTACATATTAATACAAAATGCAAACAAATATATATGGATAAGGATGACAACTTATCATCCATATCCGATCCGATAAACATCCATATCAAATTTATATCCATTTAAATGGATCGGGTGGATGGATGTTCATTGAGTCGGATTGCCATTACCATGCCTATACGTAAGACTCTTAAGTGAAGTTTGGAAGTTCAAGACTTCATTTAAGATCTTTATTAAATAAAAAATGTCAACCACAATGGTTTAAGACTCTTAATATCCACAAGAGTTAAAAGACTTGATAACCATTGTGGATACCCTTTAAATGGAAGAGAGAAATTTGTGTTGATTTTAAAATCATCCCCACCCCTATTGGGCCTAAGAGTCAAAAGAAACGACACAAAGAGCATCCTTTCCAAAAGCAAAACGGAAAAGAACATAAATCATCTCCTTTGTCTTCATTGGGCCTCGGTCGCATCTTAACGGAAAAGTCTTATGTTCACATTTGTGGACCGTTTTTGCTTGAGCCCATTATTAAAGATGAGTTCCACTTTTTTCTTTCGGCCCATATAGGAGTATATTTTATCTATAGTATTTTCTTGGATTCAATTTCTTCCATATGGTATTTAAGAGTGCGTTCATTTCACCTTTACGAATTCCATTTCATGTTGTTCAGTTCAGTTCAATTCAGGTCATTCAGGTTAGGTTATACACTTTTTCTCTCACAAACTACTATTCATTTAGTCCAGTTTAGCTCAAGTTATTCTGTTTAGTTCAGTTCGGTTCAATTCAGTTACTTTCAAGCAAACTGAACAAATTTGTTCTCAAATTTGAAGAAACTCTCTCCTGAAAAAGAAAGACTGAATTCCACCATCTTATGAAAGAGGATATATTTTGATTATGCTTTTCTCTGCCCTATTTATGTGGAATATGACTAGATAAATAATTGCACATATATGATCATATCATATGCACTATTGCAAAGTCATTCAATTCAATATCTTGTTCTCAAGAAGTAGAACACAAAAGTTTAGCAATATTTAATAAAAGATCACATGATACACTATTATTCAATCTTGTGTACTCCATATGGGGACCCGAATTGGGTAATCGTCTCAAAATATGATTTGCTTCAGGCTTTCTTGACCATGATCATTATCATTTTTTTGGACATCATCACGCAAATACTACTAATAATTATTATTATTGTTATTATTATTAGTATTATTATTGTTGTTGTTGTTGCTGCTGCTGCTTTGATAGACTCATGATCATTATCATTCTTTTGGACATCATTGAATCATTGATATTGTTCTACATTTTCTTTTTTGATTACTATTTGAAATGTAAAACGGTTCAGATATCGTGTATTGTAGTGTTGGCTGATTATCATATCTTTAACGTCCCTCTATTTCCTATTCTAACGATTCTTCATTTAAGTTTGAAATATGTCATGATATATTGCATAAGGAATAGTAGTACATAAGTGAGAACTTGCTTATAGAAGAAGGCGGAGGAGGAGTAAAGCTTTCTAAGCAATAATCTATACATTACATACTCAAATAAAGCCTTACTCTAGTTCATTGATGGAACCACTATTATAACATCTCCACTCTGCTTAAAAACTCAATTTTAAGTCTTACACTCAAGTATTAATCCATCGCTATTATATGTACAAAAAATTTCATATCCTAGCATATTTTTTCCAGAGACATGAAAATTTTGTACATATTCAGGATTTATAAATTCCCTGTTCTGCACCAGGAATTATATTTCAAAAGAAATACAGATGATATATATATATATAAGTACATAAATAAATCTAAAAATTACTTGTTACATAACTGGTAGAGGAATGACCAGGTCGTTACTAACGGTAGAGCCACGTGTACTGCTCTCATGATCAGCATTTTCTTCATCATCATAATGATCAAGATCAGACGGTAATGAGGAGCTGGAGGCAGATTTCTTCTTGATGAACTCAATACAATCTGCTACTGCTTCGCTGGGGTAAGGATCATGGAGATAGCATGAGGATCTACGTACGCTTTGATTACGACCATTATGATGATGATCAGGAGTACTTGATGATCTTGATGATGATGATGATGAACGGTTGTTATTGGTCTTGGAGAGGGCAGTGACCATGATCAAACGCAACACTGCCACACGGAATCTCTCCAGTATCGATACGGCCGGTGGCGGGACCCTCCCGGAGGATGTCGTCGAGGTGGCGGTAGTGGTGGTTGTGGTGGTGGCGCCACCGTTTGAGGTGGCTTTGATGAGGGGAAGGCAGAGGTATTGAGACTTCATTGTGTGTGTGTTTTAGGTGGTCTCTTTTTTTTGGGTAAAGAATATGGAGTAAGAAAAGAGAGTCCAAAGTATTGCTTGCTTGTTATTGTAAAGGGGAATCTATGAGACAGCTTACCTTTATGTAATGGTATATTTTGTGGCCTTTGAAAGTATTTTAATCAAAGAATCATCATATGTGTCATGTGTGTGTGCGCCTGTGACTGCGGTGGTTATGTGTAATGTGTGGCTCGGCTAGCTGGCTGGCTTGCTGGCTGGCTTAGCTGAAGTGCATATGTATCATAAATATCATGAGTCATGACCATGTTGATATTTCATTCAACATATACTAGAGTGTAATATAATACTGCCATGGTTTTTTTTGCAACTATAACCCTTCACAAGTCTTTGTGGCTGTGCATGTAAATGCCAATCATACTACAATATAATAAGGATGATATTGGCTCAAATGATTATCCAATCACATAATCTGTTCACTCTTGTAATGACTAGGAGAGGACTGCTTAAGACCATCCAATTTGAACATAAACTATCAAGATTAACTTCATTCATTTTTATTAAATAGCGCCAAAAGGTCAGGGATGGGGTTCAAGTCTCTTAGGCAGCATAATATCCAAGGATGTGCGTTAGGAGGTGTCTTTCAGCCACGCCCAAAGAAAAAAGAAGTTTGTTTCTCTTTGCCAACACTAATAAATTTGAATGCCGCGAAACTAACTCGTATAAATAACAAGATGTAGAAACTAGGAAAAATATTGTAACAATGTAGAAAAATAATTGAATGTGCATAATTAAATTGAGTAAAGGATATTGTAACAACGTATTATTATGGCCTTATTTACTCATAAAAAATATATATAAATATCGTTATTTTTTATTTTTTATCTTTTATTTTTTTGGACATGAATAAGAGCTCCTATCTTACGTATTCCACAAATAAGTACGTACTAAAAACGAAATGGGTATAAGAAAAGATTGAATTACCTTCATCTTGGAAGCACTTAAATATCATATAAACGGGCTGTTAACTAGACAAATGCGGGCGGGAAGCCGGGAACAACCCAAAATCCAGCAAGAAAATAAGGATCAAGAACATCAAATGGGGCCACTCATCATCGAATGTTGTTAATATCAAGAGATAGAATTACTGATAGAAGCTGCAAAATTTAATTTTTTGTGAAAGCGACAAAATTAAACCGAAATATATGGAGTCAAATGATCACCAGACTCATCACTGTAACATGGGATAGCAAGGTGAGCATATCACCTATATGCTATATTATCAAAGTACTTACTATGCAGGATTTCGATACACAATTTTTCAAAACCTTAAACAACTAAACATGGGATAGAATGACCCTTTTGTAGACAATTTGATTGTTTTTGTCATTTTCTTGACACATGTGGCTAATGAGAAAGTATAGAATTTATCACATCTTCAAATTCAGCTACGTCAAATCCGGCATAAAAAAGAAAGGTAGGCAGCACACAAGTTTAAATGATGTCGATGCATCCTAATTGAAACCAAGTGGTATTATTTGTCGAAACGATCTACTTGACTTATATACTAGTCTCTTCTCCCGTATATTGGACACTCATATGTGGGTCTTTCTCTCTTCATTTTCCAATTTAATTAAAAAAAAAAATAATGAAACAAATAGTACAGCATTGTATGACACCCTTACATAATATACACGTATTTTAGAATTCTATATCTCATGACCCATTTTTGAAAAATATACTTTCTCGGCTATATTATAATTTGAACTAGCATTGTGACAAATACTTCTAGGCCAAAAGGGTAACCGGCCATGAGCAAGTGTTCATCGATAACAGCAGCTTCACACTCTTCAGCTGTTGTTTTAGCTAGATTCACGACCATACTGTTAAGAGTTAGTTGCCTATAACTTTGTCAACATTATCCTAGCTCAAATGAAACCCATATCTTATTAATCATTGAAAAAGAAGTTGAACAAATAACCTTTTCTTTGAGGAAAGGAAGTTTTGGAATTTCTCCCATAACAACATTTAGAATTATAAAATATCAAGACACATTTTTGATTGGTTTTAATTATTTGAAAATATAATTGAAAGAAAGTAACAAAATGCCAACTAAAGCCATTTGACTGAAAACAGAGCCAATAAGCTAAGCCGATGGACGTCGAGGAGATAAGCTAAATAAGAGCTGATTGCACATGATCAAGAGAACACCAATTTTCTCATTAACTGATGATGGTTACTTCACATGGTTACATGTGCAAGTTTCAGCCTCTCTCTATTTAGTATTTATGTATCATTGCATTCAATTGTTTCATGACTTCCTCACTTTTCTACTCAATTCAACCGACCCTTTTGAAACAAGCTAGTAGAGGGTTTTTTTTTTTTTTTTTAAAAATTATTGATTTTTTTAATAGAATATTATTGATTTATTGATAAGAAAGAATACGAGGAAACAAGAAAGTTGGAGAAAAATAATAGTAGGAGAAAATAATAATGCATCTCTTTCTGTTCTGAGTGCCAACTTATAAGTTTACAATGATTTTTTTTATTTTTTTTTTTGATATCTTGAAATTAGTCATGTCAACCTCTTTTGATACTAAGTCGTTTTCTCAATTGAATCGAATTGTTAGCATTTTCTCGGGGCACTTTCAAGTCCATTAAACCAAGTATAACCCTACTTGTTGACACCTACTCAATTTTTATTAAGAGGTTCAAACGTACCTCCTCTAGATCTAATATATACTCTATTTCTTCTATTTCGCACAATACTATTTGGATCTTTCCATCTTGAAGATTTGGCTGAATTTAAACAACTCCTTGTACAAATAGTGACAGAGATAGATGCATTTTATCCCTAAAATCATCTTCTTCTTTAAAGTTAAATGTGTTGTCTATACTAACCCCTGTGTTCTTGAACTAACGACTTTTTTTTTTTTTTGTGTCTGCAAGGAGGAACTTCCTTCCTACTTGGGCGTGGCTAAAGGGCACCTCCTAACGCACGGTCTCGGGTATTCCACGAATAAATTCGTGTAGGTGCTCCCCAGAAGGCTCGAACCCGTGATCTGGTGTATAAGCCAAAACTTGTTTACCAGTGGGCCAACACCTCTTGGGTGAACTTAGGACTTTTCATGAACTGCAAATCTATACAAATTAATGAGCATAATAAAGAGTACCTAGTTGACCTGAATAAGTATAAATTATACTTGTAAAAACTTACTAAGATGTATAGAACACAATCATTGATACCAGGTGGAATGTACTGGTGATTTATAAAATGGTACTAGTAAGTAAAAGATTGGTGCTGACTACACAAAAATTAGTATCGATTTTTTTTTCACCCAATACCACTCCAGTACTATTTTTTTTTTTGCTTACACAATACTACTTTTTGTTAGCCTATTACTCGATATATCAGGCGACCTGATAAGAGACGAATTATATTTCTTTTGATTGGTGTGATGTACTTTTGAAATTACTTGTAGCATGTGCTAATTGATCGATCTTCTTCTCATGAACCACATAACCATAATGGAACATAAAGCTACAAAAACTGAAAATCCTCGTTTGTGGAAAATCTGGTGACTCTTGCCCAACATTAAGGTACTTTACCTTCAGTGTTTGAAATATGAACAGACATCTACATTGTTGGGCTTGTTCTATATGTGTTTTCCTTTGGCAATCCTTTATTTATGGAGTATGCTGTGCCAGTGTTACAGTGTTGGGCTTAGGAGCTTAGGCCTTTTTTTTTTCCAACAAACAAAGAAAGTACTACAACATTACGTACTTTACATTGCAGCAAAATGCTACAGTTCATAAACTTGGATTTATGCAATATATTTACTTCAACATACAAAACTGTTTGATTATACCTCAATATTTTCTCTTAGCATTTTATTTTGGTGTAAGTTTTGCTCATTTTGGCTTTCAAGCATTGGGTGAGCAATCACCATTATTATCAAAGTTTCTCTTCTTCTTTTGGAAAAGCCATCCCATAATTGGAACTAATTGCTTCTTCTTCACCTCCTTCCTAAACGAAGGTGTTCTACCTAACTTTGCTGCTGCACCAACAACATCAACACCATTACCTTGATTCTGATTCTGTTTCTGTATCATCTCTCTGGTTAGAGATGGCGGACTTGCAAACGACACGAATTTCTTCTTCTGAAATTCTTGTCGTAGAGTTTTGTGCTCATCGTCGTTATGAATATGATCTCTCATGGATGTAGCTTTGATCTCGATGAATTTGAGCTCCTCGATCTCTGGATTCACCATCATTGCCTTAGGGTGCTCTATGATGACCACGTCTTTTGCAGATTTCAGTTTATGAAGCTCTTTCTTTGTTTGCTCTAGTTCATCTCTTAGTGACTTCAAGCAATTTGCCATATAGTTGCCTTCTTCCCTTGCTTTCTTGAGATTTTGCTTTGCTTCTTCTAATTCAGCTGATATGGTTGCTAATGTCGATGTAACATGTTCTTCTTTGTTTGAACTTGATTGGACTTGTATCTATCAATTAGTAACTATCATATTAGCCAGCCATTTTATTCAACTATCATTAATCATCCTTCTTTACTTAAACTTTGGTTACAAAATCATGCAAAAAAAAAAAAAAAAAAAAACAATAACTATAATGTTTAGAAATTTTCAAATTAGAAAATACAGTATGTTTTTTTAACCAACCACCTCTGAAAGTTTTATTTCTAAATGAACTACCTTTATTTTAGTTATATCCAAAGAGTTCACATTCACTCATTTTACGATGAAAAAACACCTATATTGACCACTTTACCCTCCGATTTACCTATTACGCGACTGCAATAGACAAATGTGAGGGTAAAACAGTCATTATAGGTATATTTCTCATTAGAAAATAAGGAAACGTGATATTTTGTAGACATAACTAAACTTGAAAGTATTCTTGACCAAAAAAAAAAAAAAAAAAGAGAATTTATGTCTATAGCAAAAAAAATGTGGGTAGTGTAAACTTGTAAAGTACATACCTCTTTAAGTTGCTTAGCATAAATCTCCCCAACAAGAACTCTTTCTCCAAACAATGCAACAGCTTCTTTAACCGACCGGAATGGTGGCCGAGTGTCGATAGTTGCCCTACCCTTCACCGCCACGCCGTCATCCTTCTCCATGCTCATCACCGGCAACTAGGGAGGTATATATGAATGGGATTGAATATCACAGCAATAAGTTGTTCAAACTAAATGGGTTTGTACTACTTTGTTGTAGTAATTCTAATTAGTTAGCTGGTGATGATCAAAGTGGTGACAAAATGGGGGTCGTTTTATATATGTCAACAAGTGAATAGGAGATATGAGGGAGAGAGTTTGTTAGTGATAAGTTGATTTTGGCCAACTTGTTGTATATGAAATTACTGGTACTAAGTATTATTATAGTAAGTAGTGGCTTCGGCTAAATTTCTTGGCGTCCACTTCACTGGAATTCTGTTAGTATATTTTGCGTTGTTGCATGTGGTTGTAGCATCTTAATCGGGTTAGCTATGGGTGCATTTTGCCTCTAGTTAATGTCAATGTCACCTCACCTAATAAGGTTTTTAATGGAAAAGAAAGGGCCCCCATTTGATTTGGATCTGCCTCATGTTTTGCACTTTCCGATATATCGTGATATAGTGTCTTGATTTTTATTTTTATTTTTTTCTGGGTAAATGAGTAGAAGTTTTATTAAGGATTGCCAAATCGAACCATAACAGTTTAATTACAACACTATATGGGGAGGGGCATACCTTCTAGGAAGGGCTTCTCCAAGGCCATGTAGTTTAGGTTGAAGAAAATTGCGTAATTACGAATAAAGTGGTTGGTGCGAATGGTTTGATATTTTTATCTCTTAAGCAAGGTTTATGATTCAGTTTTTGTGAGTGAAGAAATTGAGAAACTGCTTACTGAAAGATTATAGATTTACAAATAATTTGTGAGAGTTGTACATGTTGGTGTATCCCAACCATACATATACTTTTTATTTGTAATGAGATGCAGCTATACCCCCTCCACCCCCATTGTATTTACCCCTAGCTAGTTAAAGAGGGTGACAATTGAGGTTGACGAAGACGATATGGCTGCAAGCTAACTACGACATAAGAGAGGAGATAAAAGGAGGTTAGGGAGGGGTGGAAGTAGGGATGGCAGTAGGGTGGGTATATGCGGATACTGTCCCGCACCCACCCCGTCGTCTAAAACCCGCCTCATGGCGGGCGGGTATGGGAAAGAAAAGCTTACCCACCGCGGGTAGCGGGGCGGGGATGGTTTTTTATTTCTACCCGTCGGATACCCGCCCCACCTCAACTCATAAATTATTAACCTAATTCCTATTTTGTGAATCAAAATAAATAAAAAAATGTGAAACAAAAAATAAAAATGTGAGAGTATCAGCTATGCAACTCATTGAGGTTGTTTATATTAA
>BSSO01008285.1:0-10260 GCA_030267885.1 Mesembryanthemum crystallinum | reverse complement strand
CCTGGTAATTGGTGTGGGAATTCACTCATCAGATTTAATTTACTATCTTGTCCTTTTTATTGATCAATTTCCACCGCTCCACATCATTAGTGAAGGATATTTTAGTAAACCAACTACTAAAATCCCTACCAATCTCATTGAGATAACAAACAAAGGATTGGGAATTTCAATATGAACTCCCATCGAATTCCCAACCATCAAATTCCCACTTCAAATGCCCCATATTCCCATTCCCATTTACCAAACGCCACGTTGGTACCCAAAACATTTTTGCTATCCCTGATGGTGCCCTCCTAATTTTGACAAAGTCCAGCCCGTGACCAAAGTAGGTGTTTTCCGTCTATTTCTACCGTTAAATGCATACGTGGCAGGGGTTTGATTGTTCAAACGTGTTTGACCACCTTTTTTTTTTATATCTAATTTTGAGACTATCTTGCCCTTCTTCCAACTTTTCCCTCCATTTTCCTTTCATTCTCAATTTTTTCCCTCTTTTCCCCCCATTATAATTCCCCTTCCCTACCATAGCTGCTACTCTTCCTCATCAATTTCTCATTTCTCTCTCCCCTGCCATAGCTGCCGCTGCTAGTTCTCTTATCCTGCTACTACTGCTCGCTCGTGTGCGCAGCCAACACCAATGGATTCTCGTGGGTCATCTTCAAATGCTCAGGATGGACATCGATTGAGGAATCAAAGGTGCAATTATAGAGGGGTAAGAGCTGAATTAAAGATTTATGAGTCTCACAAGAACCCTAATGTGCCATATTTCAAGTGTGAAAGATGCAATTTTTTCATGGGGCATGTAATTTCATATGGCAATTATTGAAGAATGATTGAAGGAATGATTGAAGGTGGGGTTGAAGATGAGGGATTGAAGGAGAAAATGGAAGAATTGAAGAAGAAATTGGAGGAGGGTACTAGTTTCATTGAATTGATTTTGAAAACTAGTTTTGGTTTTTTGTATTTCTTGTGAAACCCTAAAAATTTCGACTTCTATAGCTTCAAATCGCCATTGAAACTTTGAGGGTCGCATTGCCAGATGGGTCTTTTTTCTGAGACCCCTTGGACATATGGGTCTTTAATCTGGCTCCGGCAACAATTGGGTATTTAATCTAGCTGACTCGTGCACTTAAGCCTTATTTTCACTATTCCGTTGAAAAATCCGGCGGAATCTAATTATTGGCATTTATTGAGTATTTGTTGTAATATTTGGGCCTTTATTAGACAATAAAATGAGTTTGGTAATTTCAGAACTTATGTCTGAAATAGAAAAATATACTACCTTTATTTTTGGCGGGCATGTGTTTCCCTTTTCCCCAAACCCTGTATTTTCCCCAAACCTTCTCCTTTCTTCAAACCCCACCTTCCATCATCAAGCATCATCTAGTGAGAGAGAGCATCTGCGAGAAATAGTTTGCCGAGGCAATTGAGGACCACAAAGCTGCTGGTGGTGGAGAGAATCTTTAGTGGGGTAGAGTTGAAGCTCTCAATTGAGGTGCCTGTCAAGTGAAGGAGCTGTCAAGGACGGGAATCTTTCTGAAAAAAAGGTAAGGAATATTTGATTTCTTTTCTAATTGACTTAGTTTTGATGGGTAATTGTTTAATTAGTGGTTGTTGTGCTTGTTTTGTGTGCAATGATTTGAATAATGTGGTGATTAGGGTTAGATCTAGTCTTTAGTGTTTAATATTGTGTTGTGGGTTGTAATCGTAATTAAAAAATTAGTCTTTTGTTGAAGTGAGTGATAACCAAGTGTTGGTAATGTTTGTTTAGGTAATGTGTCAATTATTTTTGAAATATTTGTTAATTAAAGTCCATACCAAGTGATTTGCATGTGTAATTTGTTAAAAAAAATTGCTCTTTTTTCTTATAATTGCAGATGAGTTCAAGTAGTGATTATGGTGATGATACAACAAATGTGTATGGTATTGTGTTGGTTAATTTCCATCACGGAGGAGACTTTCCTATTGGATTAATTAGAGATTATGAAGGGGGTCAGTGTCAACAAATGTTAATTGACAAAAGTTCATTTACTATGGAGGAATTAAATTCAGAGTTAGAGGCATTAGGGTACAAGAATGTGAAGCAGTTGTGGTATAGATTGCCAGGAATTGGGATTAGTAGTGGAGGATTGAGGATAATTGGTAATGAGGATGGGTTTAATGTGTTGAAGCATATTGCATTTGAGAATGATTACATTGATTTATATGCTATTCACAAAGTTGATGAACCCCAAGTGGTGGATATTAGTGAGGTTTTCCAAAGTGAGGTAACCCCCTTAGAGGCCCCCCCAATCACTGAAGAAACTGATAGTAGGCCCAAGCAGAATGAGGATGATGTTAGTGGTCCTAAGGCCCATAGTGAGGCAGCCTCACCCAAACCAATGAAGGTGAAACATGTGGCTAGGAAGAAATTAACCCCTAGGAGATGTACTGGTGGGACTCCTTTTAATCCTATCCCTATGGAGAAAACAAAGCCTGGCCCAAATGTTTCCTCTGCCACAAATAATACTTCCCATGTTACAACTGGGTCTAGGTTATTTAAATCCCCTGTGACAGCAGCTACTACAAACCTAAGAAGAAGCCCAAAACTTTAGAAGTAGGGATTGCAGTTTCAGGTTTCATCTGCAGAACCTCCTCCAAACACCTCTGAAAATTTCCCACCTACACCTCCACCTCCTCTGCAAATTTCCCACCTACAGGACCACCACCTTATCCAATAGAGCATGAATCTCAACCCTCATCAGTGGTGAGGAGAAGTTTGTTCCAAGTTGAAGATACTGAGAGTGATAGTGATGATTCAGTTGAAGATGAAAACTACATGATTGATCCAACTGAAAAATTGACTGATGATGACCTTGAGGAGCTCCAGTTAGTTGAGGAGGGTGAAGGTAGGAGTAGACAGAAGGCCAGAAAAAGCAGCAAAGGGAAAGGGAAGGAGAAAGAAACTGTGTCAAGGAGAGCAACTGAAGAATCAGATGATGAAGTGGGTACTGATGATGAAATTTTGAGGGATGAGCTTGCATATGATGATGAAGAGTTGGTTGAAGTTAGGAGAAGTACTAGGGATATTTTGAGGCAGTTAAGGAACAAAACTGGAGAATCTATGGTTCATACAAATGATGATGAAGCTGGTACGTCCCAACAACAGCAGCAACAAGAACAGCAAGAACAGCAGCAACATGAGGCTCATAACCCAGCACCTCATACTCAGACTGACAGAAGGCAAGTGGGGCAGAATGAATGGCCTGAGTACTGGATTCATTATGAGGGAGGTTATGTGAGTGATCAAAGAGACTCAGCAGATGAAGGGGATTTAATTGACTCTGATACATCTGAGGAGAGCAATCCAAGAGTGAAGAAGAGGAAAAGGGTGAAATACCATACATTTGATGAGAAAACTGAAATGAAGGCAGTCAAGTTTGAGCCTGGGATGAAGTTTGCTTCCCAACAGATATTGAAAGAAGCAATCTTATGGTATTCAATCCAAAACCATAAGGATTTGACTTACTTAAAGAATTGCAAGGAAAGAATCAATGTGTCATGTGCTAATTGTGAGTGGGAGCTTTCAGCTGGGCCAGATCTTGAAGACAAAAACAGTTGGAAAATCAAGGCTATGCAACCTGTGCATAGGTGTGCAAGAACATTCCAAAATAGGCTGATAACTGATACATGGCTGGCAGATCAGTACTTGAGCAGATTTCTTAGAAATCCTAAGACTTTGCCAATTGAAATCAAGGAGGATATGAAGGAGAAGTATGAGATAGTGCTGACTTTGAGAAAATGTCAAAGGGCTAAAGATAAGGCATTGAATGCAGTAGTGAACTTAATGAAAAAACAATATGGTATCTTGAAGCCATATTTGAGGGAGCTGTTGAGGTCAAACCCTAGCACAACTGTTATGCTGAAAACCCTTGAAGGAGACCCAGGGAAGCCAAGAATCTTTCAAAGATTCTATGTTTGCTTTGGAGCACTGAAATCAAGCTTCAAACAAACATGTAGGCCAATAATAGGAGTCGATGGCTGCTTCCTTAAACATGCTTGTGGTGGATAGTTATTCTGTGCTTTTGGTAGGGACGGGAACAACCATATGTTTCTTGTGGAATGGGCAGTGGTTGAAGGGAAAAACAAGAATAGTTGGGAATGGTTCCTGAAGCTCTTAAGTGAGGACTAGCAGATAGAAGATGGTCAGGGTTGGACAGTTGTATCAGACCAACAAAAGGTACATGCTTGTGGTTTTGCAAACTGTTTTCATTTGTTTGTTATTTATTTTGTATTTTCATCAGTATGTACTGATACAATTTGTGGTTAAATGCAGGGCCTTGTTCCTGCCATTCATAGAACATGGCCTCAAATTGAACACATGCAATGTGCTAGGCATATTTTTCATAACTGGAGGAAGGTGCACAAGGGGAGGGAACTAGAAAAGCAATTTTGGAGATGTGTCAAGGCTTCTTCAGTTGGTGAGTATGATAAAGCAGCAGCAAGGATGAAGGAGCTCAGTAATTATGAGGGTTTTGTGTCTAGGGATGTCAATACCTATTGTAAGGATTTTTTCAAAACCCATTCAAACTGTGACATAGTTGATAACAACATGGCTGAGACATTCAACTCTTTTATCCTAGTTGCTATGTTTAAACCAATTGTGAGCATGCTAGAAGACATTAGGTTAGCACTTATGGATAGGATGAGAATGAAAAAAAGATTGGTTGATAAATTCATTGCTGGAGTTGCACCTAGGATAAGCCAGAAGTTGTAGGAGGCTTACAAAGAACAAAGTTTCTGTAAGTGTAAGTGGAATGGGGAGGATGATCAAAGGGGGTTTGAGGTGGTGCATAGGAGAGTGTCGTATTCTGTTGATTTGCAAAGAAGAACCTATTCATGAAGAATTTGGGATCTAACAAGCATCCCTTGCTGCCATGCCATGTCTGCCATTCTGTACATGAACAAGAGGCTTGAGGATTATTTGGCAAAATGGTACAAGGCTGATATGTAATTGAAAACATACTCAAGCTTGCTTCAACCAGTACAAGGGTATACATTTTGGGGTGCTGAAGGTGAAGGAATGGTCCTTCCACCTGATATAGTTAGAAAATTGAAGAAAGGGAGAAGGGTGACAGCAAGGAGGAGGGATGCTGATGAACAAAGAAGGACCACAAGCTCCAAATACTGTAGGCAAGGGGTCCCTATACACTGCAGCAACTGTGGGGGAACAGACCACACAAAAAAGAAGTGCATTGAACTACCAAAGACAAAGGTCAGCTACAATTATTTGAGGACTGAATTGACATCTGATATTGTTGTTACTTCATTTATATCTTGATGAATATTTATTGCAGGACACACAAAGGGCAAGGACAGCTGAGGATGGCTCACAGCTTCCCAAAACTAGAAGACCTAAAGGCAGAAAAACAAGGATTGGGAGGACAGCTGATGAGATGAGGGAGCAAAACATCCCAACTCCTCAAGAAGTCCATGTCAGAAGGCATAAAGCTCCTCAACCAACTTCAGAAGCTGCTACATCTCAACATAGACCATCGGTTGACACAGTTTGTAAGGTTTCTTATACAATTGTTGCGTAACCATTTGTAATATGACCTAACTTATACATACATTCTACATTTCAGTAACTGATCCTATGAGAGGAAGAGGTTGGGGCAGAGGGAGAACAACAATTCAAATGGGAGGATCAACACCCATAGGATTTGGTGTCTTACTTGATGAAGGGGGGGTCTGTCATACATGCTTCTGGACACACTGGATTCTTGACCAATCCACCCAACACAAGTGGGGCTCATCAAAGACAACCCAGCACAAGCCAGCCTCAAGAAAGCCAACCCAATACAAGTCAGCCTCCTCAAACACAAGAATGATGCTCATGATAGTTTGCTTGTGTAGTTTCAGTTCAATAGCCTTTTGAAAACATTTTGGATGTGTTATGAACTTAAGTAGCCTTTTAAAAACCTTTGAAGGAATGTAATTAAGTATCCTTTTGATTGCAAGATGATTGCATTGCCACTTGACAGTTTAGGGATTATATTTTGGTCAAAAACAATTTGCAGGATGATTGTTATTTAGGAATTGTATTTTGGGAGCCAAACAATATTTAAGATTTATCATATATGATATTGAGGTAGTTTCAATTACTTTGCCATTGTGTTCCATCACAAATACTTTGCAATTGCTCACAAACAGATTCATTTCATTGATTTATGAAATTTTACATCACAAAAGATACCCTCCCACATGACTACACATTCAATAGCCTCATACATCCTAAACCCCACCAACAATCTTACTCATCAACCACATACCCAATACAATGACTACTACAGCAAATACGAACCCATTCTTCCTCCCATCTTCAACTACTGTTGCCATCTCTTTCTCCGCTACTCCTTTCTCCATTTTAGACATCTCCAACTCCTCCCTAAGCTTCACAATCTGCTCTTTGCATCTTCTTATCTCAGATTCATAGCTAGCTATTACAGTTTGGTTCACATTGCTTGCATTCCTCAGTGAAATCAATTCATCCCTTAACAAAGGTATGAATTCACTAGCAAGAGAGCACATGGGAGGATCAATCCACTCCCAAAATGCACATTTACCCTTTGCACATCTTGTGAATCTCCTGGCCACGTTATCATCCGTCCAAGAAGTGAGAACATTTGCATTAACCCCACAATTGCACATGGCAGCTATGTTCTTCTTCCCATACTCATTCCATCTTGTAACAGATGGCAATTTGTTCAAACCAAGCCCTTTACCTCCCTGCACCATACCAATTCAAATATTAACACCTACCTAAGATAAATTAAAAGGGACGAATTTGAACGAAAATTTACCCCTATGCTCCCGCTGCTCTGTTGAGATCTTCGGTTCCAGTTGTGAGACATTTTCACGAAAATTTCGCTTCAGACTTACTCGAATCAGTGAAAGAAAGAGATATGCAACAACAATTGTTCCCAATCAACTTCAATCTTCGCAATTTTGAATTTCCCCCTTCTCGTACAAACCCTAGATGTGCTCTAATGGGGGAGAACGAGGGAAAGAGAGAGCTGTGAATGTTTTATAACTACCAACATTTTCAAATAACATAAATGCTTTCACCTATTTTTCAGAAATTAGGTTTGTATTTCAATAAATGCGAAAATATCAGAAATAGGCATTAAATGCAAATAAAACAGCCTCGCCGGTTTTTTTGATCGGAGGATTGAGTTTCAGGCTTAAGTGCACGAGTCAGCTAGATTAAATACCCAGTTGTCGCCGGAGCCAGATTAAAGACCCATATGTCCAAGGGGTCTCAGAAAAAAGACCCATCTGGCAATGCACTCAAACTTTGAGGGAAGAGAGAAAGAGAGTTAGGGTCTGATCTTGAGAGTATGAGAGAGTGTGAGGGGCTGAGAGTTTGATCAAGGGTTTTAAAAATCAAAGAAAGCATTAAAGAATACAGAGAGAGGGGGAGTCGTTTTGTCTTATGTTCCGTTTTAATAAAGTGTATAATAGGTATTGCACAAACTCGTGATGGAAAGCACCTATTTTGGTCACGGACTGGACTTTGTCAAAAGTAGGAAAGCACCATTTGAAATAGCAAAAATGTTTTGGGTATCAAGTGGAAAAGCTAAAAGTACAGGGGTACCAAGTAGCATTTCCCTTTTTTTTTTACAACGGAAATTTCACTTGGTACCCATGAAGTTAGACTTAATGAACAGCGTGACCAAGGTTCAAAAGGCTTGCACGTGGTACCCACGAACTTTTAAAAAATGCACACCTTAATCATTTTTGCTAAATTCATTAGTCTGTCATTAGTCAGTGCATGTAAAATTACAATGTTGACCCTTATTAAATTTAAAAATGATTAGCGATTAATTATAATTTTAATTTTAATTTTTTTTTTTTTTTGAAAATATGACCGTTGGTGGAGGTGTTTTTTCAAAAATTTTGCGCATGGTATCCAGTTATAAATATAAACTTTATGGGTACCATGTGCAAAGTCTACTTAAAACTTAGTTTCATCTCTTTCCAAGGTAATGTCTAGTTTTTTGGCTACATTTACCCCTATTGTGGATCAATTAAAGTTCAAATCTGAACTTTTTCCAAGATCTCACTACGAAAGGTTCAATTCTCTCCCATTTTGTTTAATATTTGCATTTTACTTTGTGTTAATATTTAATAACTTGATTGTATTCTCCTTTGTAAGATTTGAAAAATGAATTCATATGCAAGCTCAAACACATCCCCAGGAGTCGTTATGCAAAACAAGTATTGTAGATGTAAACATGCATCTCATATTGAGTAGTAGGGATGACAACTGTTCGTAATTATGCACATTTTGTATATTTGCGCATATGTGGAAATTTGAGTGAGTATATGGTGGGATGTAACTAAGTTTGGGGGAATAATCTTGCACGTGATTTATATAATGTAATAAAACTCATTCAAATATCTACGCACACGGATCCCTCAAATATGCTTGAACTTTCATATGAATCCATATTTCAAAGCTTACAAATGAACACAATCAAGTTGTGAAAGATTAAGTATAATGCAAATTAAACCTTGGGTAATGAGATCTTAGGAGTATCTATAGATGTAACCAAAAAAACTAGTCATTACATTGGAAAAAGAAGAAAATTAAGCTTTAAGCAAACTTTGCACATGGTACCCATGAAGTTTCAATTCACATACAACTAGATACCATGTGCAATTTTTTTTTTTAAATACCAACGGTCATAATTTCAATTTTTTTTTTTTATAATTGATCACTAATCATTTAAATTTAAGAAGGGTAAAACTGTAATTTTACATGCCCTAACTAATGGCATACTAACGGATTTAGCAAAAGTGACCATGGTGTGCATTTATTAAAAGTTTGTGGGTACCGCGTACAAGTTTTTGGAACTTTGGCCACGCTGTGCATTAAGTCTAACTTTATGTGTACCACGTGAAATTACCGTTTTTACAAATTGTAGTAAAAACCATCAAATTTTGGTAGTTAAAAATATAAAATCTTTTTTACTACAAATCTTATTTTCACTAAGAAGATAAAATTAGATATCTTCTGAGAAGATATGTATCATGACCAATATATATATATAACACCCAGACACATAGTTAATGGACGAATAGTCGAATTTGACATTCCCAACAACATATCAAACGAATCCAAAATGATTGGTTCAAAATATACATGTACTCACAAACTGCATATTGTGACTCCATTATATGTGCTAATGTTGGTTAAGTCCTGATTTAGTTAAACAATTTGTTAAAGTAGCTTTAGTAATCAACCTTGAAAGTGAGTTAAAGCAAATGAGCAAGCAGCCAAATTGAAATGAGCAATCAGTTTTAATAAAATGCGCAACTAGGTGGTTTAATATGAGCACCCAATTGATGAAATGAAAAACAATCATTTTTGTCAAAATAAGCATCCAGCGTTGTCTAAATGAGCAAAGTTTTTATCAAATGAGTCATCAGTTTATATGAAATGAACAAGTATCTAATATGAGAGAAATATGTTTTTTTTTTTTGGCTTAAGAAAATACATTTTTTTAATGAGCAAGTAATATGAATTGAGCAGCTGATTTTCATAAATGAGCACCTAGTTATTTATAATAAAAAAAACCCAATAATGAAATAATTTTTTTAAAATTAGTAAGTAACTAAAATGAGATGAACAATATCTTTGGGTTAAATGAGCGACTAGTAAATTTAAATGAACACCCACTTTATGAAATAAGTAGAGTGATTAATATAAAATGAGTAACAATTGAACTTTATGAATAAATAACTAACTAATAAAGAATAAACTAATTAAAAAAAATAAAAGACAAAGTAAAAAAGATAAAAAAGAAAGAACTTTATTAAGAACTATACATATGGGGGAGCACTTCTAATGAATTAAAGCAAATGCCAGCCAATAGCCCAATATTTGACTAAGGCCCAAATGACCTTTCTAAATTGTGAAATCTAGGCCGACTAAATTTCTACTATAGTGTGATACTCAGCAATTTTCTTATTATTTTCGGATAATAGAGACTTATATTAGTCAGCTTATAATTTTCTAAGTGAAAATTTTCGAGTATTCGAGTTACAATGAGCTGAGTTATTAGTTTTTTTTTTTTTTATAAATCAGTTAAGCGATGGTAGTTATATTAGAATTCGAGTTATAATTCTAGTAAATTAAGAATTTCAGCTAACAGTTATAAGTTACTTGACCGTTAGAATAGCATACCCACAAATGAGAAATAAAGAGGATTATTGGAG
>BSSO01008284.1:0-10261 GCA_030267885.1 Mesembryanthemum crystallinum | reverse complement strand
TATTATTGTATGTACTTGAATTGAACTGAATGGGCACTGAATGAATAGTAATATACGAAGGAAAAAAAGTTATTGACCTAAATTGAACTGAACTGAATTGATCGGAACTAAAATGCGATTAAATAAGATGAAATGAACAAGTCTTAACCTACAAAATGAAGGTAGTTTAGCATAATGAACATATAAGTTTAGAAAAAAATGAATAAAAATCATCAAAAATTATTAAAATCAACAAAAATCAACAATCAACAATAAATATCAACAAAAATAATATGAAGAGAAGAGAGCCTTAATGCACTGGATTAAGATGACTAATATTAAAATTCCAACACTGGAAGTTTTTTTTTTTTTTTTTTTTAAAAAAAAAAGGGGGAAAAAAAAGGTCTAAACAAGGCGTTAAGAACCTTCGAGAACTAGCAACTTGGGGTATAAAATAACAGCTTCTAACCACAAACGAATGTGCATTACAACATATAGAAAGTGAGCTTATTATTTTTATATCGAGTATTCAAATATCCGAAATCAAAGAAACTAATATTCGACACTGAAAATGCCGCATATTCTTATTTTCGAATCAAATGCTTAGGTTCGGATATTTTAAAACAACCGTACCATTTGGTGTCTAACCATCTTCTTTTTCCTCATCAAGCTATATCCGAGTCACAACATTTATAACAATAAGCATTCACAAATCACAAGCGCACCATATAACCTTATGTAAGAGAGTGGCTTAATTGAATCAAGACCATCCTTTTTGGAAGATATTTGTCAAGGATGATTGAGTGGTTATATTGAGTCATCAACTTCTTTTTCTTTTGTTTAACCGTGTTTAATATTAGGGAAATTCTACATGGTGCCACACTGTGGTCTAGCAAATTTTATATGGTATAATTTTCTTTTGTCGATTCTACATGGTGTCATTGTGGTCTTGACAATATGTGTTCTGTAACCAAGAAAAGGGAAAGCGTTAACTATTTGTGAAATGACCAAAAAAACCTTATTCAAAGGAAACTTTGATGTAACTAATTTTACAGTTGTATCATGTGGGTGTATGGTTTGGTCGTGGACTGGGGAATTTAATGTGTATATATAGCTAGGCTGAATGCCTTAAAGATGAGAGGATTCCATTAATGGTGTGATTGCTTTAGAGAATTCCGGCTCTATGTAAATTCAAATTTTTGTTTTGCTTACCTTTTTTCTCCAAACAAAGATGGGAAAGATGTTAGAGATAGATGGCGGGGGCGGAGAGAGAAAGAATTGGAAGGTAAGTGAGTAATTAATAGTAGGATATTGGACGGAAAATATAACGGAATGTCACGGGACATACAATGTCAAGACCACAGTGGTACCATGTAGAATCAAAATAAAAAAAAAAACTACATGTAGAATTTGTCAGACCACAATGGCACCATGTAGAATTTCCCTTAATTTTATTTATTTTTTCAAAGAATAAATAGATAGCCTAATGATATTTGTCTTCTCAGAAGATATCTAATTTTGTCTTCTATATTATAGTTTTTACAAGTTGTAGTAAAAACATTAAATTTTTGTAGTAAAAAATATATAATCTTTTACTACATCAACAATATTATTTTACTACAACTCATAATTTTTTTTTTTACTATGAAGACAAAATGAGATGTATTTTGAGAAGACATGTATCATTACCCAAATAGATATTATAGTAGTTTTAAAAACAACTAATTTTGTAACTAATCATGTGACATAATTTATATAAGGTTGACAATTTATCATGTCCAAATAGTCACAATTCGTGGGGATATGGCACAACAGGACATTCATATCAACATCCACATCTCCGTGCCATTAAATTTTGCATTGCAGTTACTCATATTTTGAATCATTAGGCCCCTTAAGTGTAAAAAATGTTGAACATAAATTTTTAAAAATAAGTAATAGAGGTTTATGTTAAACATTTGTAGTTAGCAGGTTTAAAGTGTTTAAGCTACAGATATATAAGTTTTCTAGTATATCATACCATAAATATGTGCAATACACGACCTTACAACTAATGTTATGAGTAATCGTTCTGATTGACTGAGTTACTACTACTTTTAAGTTGGTGGTAAACAACAAAAAACACAACATGGCATATAAATATATAACTTTACTTGTTTCTGGTGGTTCCACTGCATAACCCTAATTTGATATTATGTGTCAACTACTATATATATGACTATGTGAAAAACTATTTTCAAACTAAAATGTTTTAACATATGAAGTGAATTAAAATAGCTTTCGTTAGTTTTATGTCTAATCCTTTTTATTGTATGGACTGTCAAGTCAAGATGCTGTCCGCTACCATATATGAGTTACGGGATGTCGATAAGACTTGAAGAAGTTAATGTGTTAAATAATTTTTTCTTTCATCTTTGTTTCATATCTACTTAGCTAGTATAACATCAACATATAGTGGTCCATTATCGTAGGTTCTAATCCAATTTGCTTTGAGCCATTGGAAACAAAATTGAAAATAAGAAAAAGAAAAGTAAACAAAGATCGAAAAAATAGACTTGACAAAAATTGACCCAAACTGATCACGGATCCAAACCCAACCTGTTACTGATCAACCCTAATAAGAAACGAAACCGAATGCGTTCTCAGACCTGAGAATTGACGCGACCTAAAAGCCAATCGGATTGTACTCGAGATCATGTAACCTGAAATCATGAAACCCTAACCCGACCTAATCGATCGGTTTGTAAGGTCTAATTGAAAGTATAGAAATAATTTTTTGAGGCAAGTATCTAAATAATTACATTAAATACAAATTAAAAAGACAAAAAGAANGTATTTTTTTTTTTTTTTTTTTTTTGGGGGGTGCGAGAAGAAATGGGAGTATTAATAATGAGGCAAAACATAATAGTAGTTTGTACTAAAAGGTAGCCCAGACCAGAAACGGACGGTGTTGATAAACCATATCTCCACCTCAAGCTCTCATCTCAGTCGTCTCCTCAATCCTCTTTTCTCCAGCGTCCGATCTTCTCTCTCCTTTCTCTCTCTCTTCATCGCCTGCACTGCAACACCCCGACCCCCGATCCATCCTCTTACGCGTCTCCTTTATACACCCCCTCTCCTCATCGGTAAGTTAATCAAATTCAATTTCAATTTCTATTATTCTCTTTCTCTCTCCTCTCTTCCCTCTCTATATTTCTCTCTCCTAACTTACTCCTACCTCTCTCTTGATCTTCCCCTCCTTTTTCTCTCTCTTCATTTGTGGTTATGGCGGTCAATTTGAGTATTTGGTTTGGCTTTGACGGTGCCTTTGTTATTGTTGATGTTATTGGTTGTGGACTTTGTAGAGCTAGGGTTTTCGTTTCTCGGTCGAAAAAATGGCAGAAGCGCCATTGAGTCCAGGTGGTGGAAGCCATGAGAGCGGGGATCAGAGCCCCCGATCGAACGTTCGGGAGCAGGACAGGTACTTGCCGATCGCTAATATCAGCCGGATTATGAAGAAGGCACTGCCTGCTAATGGGAAGATTGCTAAGGATGCTAAAGAGACTGTTCAGGAATGTGTATCTGAGTTCATCAGCTTTATCACCAGCGAGTAGGTTTAGATTTTGGCCGGATAAAAAGTCTTTTCTTTGTGATTGATTTGTTGATTTTGTTAGGGTTTTGATTGATGGAAAATGGGGTGATTTTGTAGGGCAAGTGATAAGTGTCAGAGAGAGAAGAGAAAGACAATCAATGGAGATGATCTGCTTTGGGCTATGGCTACGTTAGGGTTTGAAGACTATATTGATCCTCTTAAAGTGTACTTAACTCGGTATCGAGAGGTAAATTGTTGTCATCAAAGTTTAGGTTTGCCATAATTGTGTTCTGGGACTTACTTTAGTGAGATGGTTTTACATTTGCACCGATGGTTAACTAACGTTATTGTGTTTGTTTTTGTTTTTGTTATCTGTGGGTTAATTATCATCTTATAGATGGAGGTGCGTATTCCAATATTCATGCTTTTCGTTTGAATTCGTTGCTTAATGCTTTTTTCCATGATGTTTTCTATGGTAGATTTGCTTACTTTACTTGTTGGGTCTTGGAACTTCAATAGGGTGATACTAAGGGATCTGCTAAGGGAGGAGAAACTTCGGGTAAGAGGGATTCAATGGGAGGTCAACCAGGTCCAAATGTTCAGGTGAAGCTTTGTAATTTTAGCTATTGTGAAGATTTAGAGAGAAATAACTATTTCTTCTAGCTGACAGATTTGCTTTCTGCTTTTGGATTCTGACAGCTTTCTCATCAAGGTTCTTTTAACCAAGCCATAAACTATGGGAATTCACAGGTAAATTTTCATGTTCGAAAATATGTCGTTGGGATGTGATTCTTTTCACTGACATTTGATGGTGTTATGTGTGGATAATTATTCCTTTTTGTGAGGAAGGGTTTTCCTTAAGTGTGTTCCACAAGAAGTGTTCAATTCAGTTTGACTGGAAATGGAGAGAGCATATTGAGATTATTTGGTGTTTTTGAGCTTTGTGTTAGTATTTCTTCTCAAGTATATGTTTAATTGATCTAATAGGAACAACAATGGGCTTCTAGGAAGTTGAACTTTAGAACTTGAGCTTGTTCGGACTCAGGCCATGCCAAATGAGGAAGATTTGTTAGATTAGTTCATTCTTGATAGCTTGTGTTGTCTGCTTCTACTTGGTGTGAGATGTAGTTCATGTAGGAAGATGCTCTTATGGAGTAGCTATTCAGGGACTCAATTTAACTACTTGATGCATTGTCCTAAAAATTCACCCTATTAAGTCCTAGGGATTTGGTTGGAAGATGGGAAAAAATATTGAAATGTTTATTTATTAGGGAAATCTCTCTTTATGGCAATTAGTAGTTCTTAGGATGTAGGGTTAAGTTTGTAGCTTTTACATCATCTGACAAGAGGTAAATCAACCTGGTGAAACAAAGTAATGATGATATTCTCTAACTCTATGTATGTCCTGAATAAAAATATAGTAGTGCCTGTTTATTCCTTGTTTTTGTTTCACTTCTGCTGTTTCAATCAGCATTTTCTAGGATTTCAGCAGCTAGTCTGTTGGATGGTGAGTATTCTACATTTTACTAGCCCTATGATAAGTTATCACATCAGACCCCCTCCACCTCTAAGAGTTTCTTAATTGACTTAACACAAGGATTACGATTCATTTACGAAATCCGATTAATATAGTAAAGGACCCACTGAAGAGTGATAGAATAGTTGAGTTGAGACATGAAAATTGAATTACAAAACTCTCTTATGATGGGGGGAGGGGGTGAAGGGAACGATGGAGGGACTAACATGTTGATATGTCACTCCCAAGTTTTCTAGCTAACTGGTAACAAGCCATGGTTTATACAAAAGAGAGAACGTCAATTGACCCCCCTTTTATTTCCCCCTCGTACATTCATTGTTCTTTAAATGCTTATGGCTCTGGGATTTGTGTTGATTTTAGCTGTGAGTATCCGTGCAGTACCTCATTGTGTATCTTATTTGGAATAATGAACCACTAATGTTTAAGTTCAGGCTTTAAAAAGCTTCATTTGTGACTTTAAAAAACAAAAACTTCATTTGTAAGGTCACAATTGTCTAAACAAAGAATTCACAATGCACATGTTACTTTTCCTCATCCAAGCGTAATTTCACCCTCTAGGACTATTGCTTAATTTTCTGCTGATTTCTATATGAGCTCGAGTCCTTCACTAGAAGAGTCAAGCTTAAACTTTAACATTAATGAGAGACTCTAATTTGGTTTGATAGGAAATGGTGGGAAAGTAAGCGGTAGGAAATAGGTACATTTCCATTATCCGGTGCGGTTTGGACGGAAAGGAAGCCAGTTTATTGTAAATAGCTTGTTTCCTTCTCATTGCTTTCTTATTAGTCATCCAAACATAGGAAAATGAACCCGTTTCCCATAACTTTCTTATTATTAAACCAGAGAACAGTAATGAGTAATATTTTCTTTTCCTTTCTTTTCTCCTCTTCTTTTCTCCTCCCTTCTGTGCTTTTTCTTATCATGTTGGAATAGCAAACACACAATAAGATCCAAAAAATAAAGGGAAAATAAAATTGCCCATGTTGGGGGCAGAGGTGAAAGATAGAGTGGACGATTTGGCATGAGTTTTTTGCATTTCTACCACAATGGAAGGGTTTTTCAGGAGACACTCCTTCATAATTTACTCTCGTTCTAGTGTAGTGAACCACCTACCATCATAAGGTTGTTGGTTTGTTGCTAGCGGTGAGATGTGTTGGACTTGGATGAAATAAGCCATGGAAAAATTTGTCGATGGGATGGTTCCAATTAGTATTAAGGAAAATTGTTGGGTGGTCCAAGACTACCATGTTATCTATGGTCTCGTCCAATTGAGATATTGAAAATTATTTAATCTTGCTGTGTGTAAGATAATCTAGCATGTCATTATATCATTGGTAAGACCATGGATGACGTGGTGGTCCTGAACCATTTGAGATTTTTTCTTCTTATCAAGAACACCATTTGACATTTTTTCTTTCATGGAGGGAGTTACTACTTTTTAGGGATTGATTGTCCTTTGTCCCTTTTCTTTGAATTGGTAGGGATATGTATCGCTTTCTAAACTACACTAAGAACATGATACATCATGTAAGCATTTGCCCCACTGTGCAGTTAAAATGTTGATTGTGGAACTCTAGGGACTAAGATACGTAGTCCTTCAAATGGCCTATTTTATACAAGTGATTACACTCCATTGTAATTATCCATGTAATGTGATGGTCAAATAGGATGGAGAGTGTATCATGAGAAGTTGTTAGATGGTCCTAGACCCACCACCTTATGTTCTTATCTAAATGACATGTTGGATTATCAGAATGAAGTCATCTCGGGTATCAGAAAATCCAATGTGTCATGCTATCATTTACAAAAACCATAGATAGGTAACATGGTGGTCTTGGACCATCTCATCTTTTTTCTTATCAGGGATTGTCTCAAGGTTTCATCTTTATACAGTTAGGGATAATCATACAAGTTTTCAAATAAAAAACACAAAAAATTCAATTTAGATAAGTTCATCAAATACTTGGAACAGAAAAACCACTACCAAAATTGCACATGATGGAGAAAGTAGGGGGGAAGAGTGATTAGTCAGTGTCTTGTGTTCCACATCGGTGGCTGACAATTTTTCCCCACAAAAGGTTTATAAAATGAAAGAGGTGTGCTGTAGAGTTTTCCCACCATTGGGCTTCGCCTGGTGTGACATAGCATGTCTAATAAGAATCATAAGATATTGCACGTGACTCATGAGGTAGTTTGATTACCACTTGGGCCAAAACACAATTTTGGTCAATTCTAGTAATTGGTCCTGCAAAGACCGGTGCAGTTTCAGTGGTTTTCATTTTTTTTGCCGGGTTTCAGAACCATGCGGTTTTGACTGATTCAATTTTAATCAGTTTTCTTTGGCTTGTGCGGACTGGACAGCTGTCCAATTCCTGGTTTAACCAATTGAACTGGCTGGTCCAGTCTGCTTCTCAAATCACTGGTCTTGACTCTATTCCTTTTGTAAGAGGACCTTATCTACTTTCCACCTTTCACTTTTATGTTAATAATCCTGTTTCTATGTAACTTCTGAGTTTGAGAATGTAATGTGTTTTTTTTTTTTTTTTTATAGCACGGTTGATGTGTGGTAAAATTGTTTGTGGTTGCAGGCTCAACATATGATGGTTCCTATGCAAGGTCCAGAGTAGATAGTTGGTGACAATTCATTGATTTTACATGATTGAGGGTCCCAATGAAGGGGAGTTACTATTAATGCTTCCCAGTCAAGTCTTTATCTCATGGATGCTATAGGACAAGTTATATCAAGATATATGTCTCATTTTTAGCGTTCTAGGTCGTCTGCGCGGNATCAGATTGGTATCTCATAGAGGTTTGTATATGAAATTATTTCGAGTGGCTATTCGTCATAAAGAGAATTTGGTGATGTCTGATGTGTGATGGATTGATTTAGGGCCATAAAAATTATTTTCAGATATATCTTAATTTTTTTTCTTTTCTTTTTTTTTTTTTTTTTGGTATTGAGCGTCGACCAAGGAAAAATGACAATCTTTGTCACAATGTATGATGGATAGTGTGGTTTTGTATTAGCTGTAATGGATATGATTGCTTAATTACAAGTTAAAATCTGAATAATACTTCACCCAGGAAGTATTTGGGTCATTGGTAAACAAGCTTTACTTTATGCACCACGTCACAGGTTTAAGCCTCCTGAGGAGCACCTAAATTCATCGAATACTCGAGACTGTGAGTTAAGAACTGCCTTTTAGCAACGCCCAAAAAAGTTCCTCCTTGCATATAGCCAAATAAATAAATAAATAAATTCTGAATGCTACTTCAAAGATTGAGGTAAGTTTTTAAATTGAGAGTGAGTTGGGTTTGGGGGCATAAATCAAAGGGTGGCGGTAATGTTTCGTGCCAAATGAGCTAGTAAGGTGGATGAGGAAGCACATTGTGGGATATATTAATCTACCCCAATATATTATGTATCTTATGCCCAATATATTCCCTCCGTCACAACATTATATGGCCACTGTCTGCATATATTTGTCCCACTAAAACATGGCCATTGTACTATTCATCTCCACAAAAGTAAAAAATAACCCCACCCACTATCTCTCTAATAATTAATAAAATATATAATAATGTTACATCTAGCGTCCTAGTTATATTAATGCTCAGGGCAATGAATTCATAAACATTCCCAAGTGGTCGACAAGCTACAAATATTATTATTTTTTTGTTTGTTTTATTTTGTTTTGGTGAGTCATAAATGATCATCAAGGGAGGAAAAAATCCAAGTGACTAATGCATCAGAAAACCATAAACCTTTAAAACCATCATAATGCCCACTTAGCAAACTTATGAACAAGTACCACATTGCTCCTAGGGGCAAATGAAGAGAGCAAAAAAATTAGGACAAAGGAGTAGAAATACAGCTCAAAATATGAGCATAGGGCAAACAAAGCTGCCACCTTTGATTTCATGAACAAATAACTTGGGAGTCATTGAGAATAACACCATCTCGCATATTAGAGGTCTTCAAAAGTGATAGTGCAAGTAAAATTGCTCTAACGTCAACCATATCAAGGCAAGAATCATTAATTGTTAAGAGTTTCGGCCTACACAAATTTATCACTACGGTAAGTGAGAACGCGGTTAGTAGTAGAGTTGCACACACCAACAACAACATCCACCACAATAGTAATATCTGAGAGAGGAAATAGCATGGAGGGTGGACAAACTCTATCGAAAACTGGGCAGGGAGGAGCACGGCATACCATTCAGCCCGTCTATGAGAAAGAGTCAAAGACTATTTTAGATCAGGGAAGAACCAATGAGCAAACAAGAGTTTTCATGCCACCATAAATAATCCAATATATAAATGAATTTCGCGAGCGTAAGGTGGGAATCAGAAAAGTAAGCACAAATAGATTATCTAGATAGAGAAATATATCTAGCCATTCCAAGTAGGGAACACATCAATGCATAAATCGGAACAATGCAACAAGGTACTTGCATGCATCTTTGTAGTGAAATTTCTGAAGGAGTTGTGTCTTGTCAGTCAAGGTGCAAAGTATTTGAGATTATTGATTATTAATATATAAACATATATTTATATATATATAAGAGATAGTTAATTCATATAATTTAAGTGATCAATATGTTTAGCTAGAAACCGCTATTGATTACAGGTTTAATTTGTTAATTGGATCGAGTCTAAATGGATACGAACATAGGATCAGCTTAAAAGAGAGAATAAGGAGAGGTGTTACACTTTAGAAGTAGGATGTGACATTGAATTAGTTAGTTTAATTCACAGAAGAAAACTCACCCTTACTCTTTATCTAGCCTCACGCCTAAAGGGAAAAATGAGTCATCTTCTTCTTACGACAGGCTATCCAAGGTTGGGGAGATTTGATCTTGTTGTGTGGACTACTCTAGAGAGCGACAATTAGAGTCCTAGACTATATATTAGTTCAGCTAGTTTTTCGGGGAATCACGCATCAAAGGTATAATTATTGATCATCAAGATTAATTCAATTGCTATGTGTACTATTTAGTTATATGACAATTCTGCCGATTAGATTGTGTCATGTATCCCTAACAATTTCAACAACACAATTAACTCTACTTTGCATTGGCAATTTGTGTAATACCCGTCTATTTTCTTAAAATTAGAAAATAGTTTATTTATATTATGGTGAAATAATTATTTGATTTATGAGTTTTCAAAT
>BSSO01008283.1:0-10261 GCA_030267885.1 Mesembryanthemum crystallinum | reverse complement strand
GTTGTTCCCTCAACTTTGTAGTCTTTCATATCTCTATCACATGCCTATTTCCATTTCAAAAATATAGCTAGCTCTTCCAACTCGTGGAATCTCTATATCACAAGGGTTGTTCATGGGAGGGAGCTGGATGAGTTTTCTGCACTCCTTCCTCTGTTTGATTAGTTTACATTTGATATTGGGTTGGACACAAGGGTTTGGGATTTTTCAAACCTACGGTTTTTCTCTTCCAAGACATTCTTTGAGTAACTCTTTTATTTTTATTTTTATTTTTAATTTTTGAACGAATAGGTCTACTTCTATTATTCATTCACTTGGGGCAAAAATCACTGATGGGGATAGCCTATACCATCACATACAAGGCAATAAGTACCTCAAGGCACAAACTCAAAGGAATTATCCCTATATAACATTCTAACAGCTACTGTATATTGAATTCTATCAACTATAGCTTTTGTAGACCTTCTCTCTCTGAAGATTGCTGCATTTCTTTTATACCAGATTTCTGCAACAGTAGCTATGAGTGCAGTTCTTTTCCACTTTTTGATCAGATTCCTCCCCCTGACATTCTTCTTGAACCGCATTGCCTCATGAGCAAGACCATACCGTTTCTATCAATCCCTATCCATCTGATAATGGTGTTCCATGCTTCTGCAATAGCCTCACATTTAAAGAACAAATTTGCACAGGTCTTCTCTTCTCTTTTGCACAGTGAGCAGTTATTTGGTATGCAAAATCCCCTCTTCTTCATCTGATCGATGGTGGGCAGTCTGCCCTGCAGGGCCATCCACATTGTGATAGCCTGTCTTGGTACTGCAGCACTCTCCATACCAGCTTGGCGTGTTTCCATCTCCCTCCAGAGCCTCTCAGATTGTCATAGGCCATCCTGATGCTAAATTTACCACCCACTGAGCAGCCGCATAGTACTTTCTTTGCTGCAGCAATGTCCCTTGACTTGCTTATCCATTCATCTCTTATTTTCCCAACATTCTTCCAAAACCAAGGGTCCCATCTTTCACTCTACGTTGCTACACATCAATACCCTTCAAATGATATTTCACTGTCCATTGAGTCCACAAATCATTCTTGTCTTCACAGAGCTTCCACAACCACTTACTCATCATTGCTTTATTCCAACTCAGAGCTTCTTTAATTCCCAAACCTCCTTCATTCTTTGGTTTACACATGTTTTTTCAGCTCACACAACTTATTCTTCTCTCCCCTTCCTGAGAACCCCAATAAAATTTCAAGCAAATTTTCTCAATCTCCTGAATCACCTGCATTGGAAGGAGGAATATACTCCAATAAGCCTGAATACCAAAGACAACAGTGTTTATGAGCTGGAGCTTACCAGCATGAGAGAGGAGCTTGTTGGCCCAATGGTGTACCTTAGCTCTGATCTTCTCAATAAGTGGATTGCACATTGCGTTAGATAGTCTAGCAGCATTGAGGGGAACCCCTAAATACTTGAAGGGCAGGTCTCCCTCCTTAAACCCAGTAGCAGCTAAAATCTCTTGCTTTTCTTTGCTCTTTACCCCCTCATACACATTAGTCTTCTGGGGGTTTGGTTTAAGGCCAGACATTCTCCCAAATTTCTCCAAGCACTCAGCAACTGCCAATATAGTGGATTTATCACCCCTTGAAAAGACCAGTAGGTCATCAGCAAATGATAACTCGCAGAGATCCATTCTACTACGCATAGGGTAGCTGTGGAACTTTTCTCTTTTCTGACCATCTTCATCATTCTTGTAAAATATTCCATTGCTAGAACAAAGAGATAAGGTGAGATAGGATCACCTTGTCTCACACCTCTACCACTAGAGAAGTATCCATGAGGGGGGCCATGGACACAAACTGAAAACATTGCACTGTTAATACAGCTCATTATCCAATTCATAAACACTATAGGGAATCGATATCAAATCATCACCTCCTTCAGGAAATTCCAATCCAAGGTATCATATGCCTTTTTTATATCAACTTTTAACTGCTTCTGGAGATATATGGGCTCTCCCATGATGCTTAAGCAGTTCCTGAGCTAGAGCCACATTATCAAAGATGCTTCTGTTACTCACAAATGCTTCCTGCTCACCACTAATAATAAGACCAAGAACCCTCTGAAGCCTATTAGCTAAAATCTTGGTGATAGTCTTGTAGATACCACTACAGCATGATATGGGCTCGAACTGTGTTACACTTTGGGGATTCTGCACCTTAGGAACCACAGCAAGGAATGTAGAGTTCACCTGCTTCTTCATGACCCCTGTACTGAAAGAATCCTTGATAGCATTACACACATCTCTCCCAACAACATGCCAAGTCTTCTTAAAAAAATGAGATGTATAGCCATCAGGCTTGGGGCCTTGTTATTATCTATAGCAAACATAGCCTCCTTTATTTCTCCATCAGTAACTGCATTAGTAAGCCCATTTGTTTCCTGCTCTGAAAGGCAGTGACCTGCTGCAAGCACCTCTGTCTTCATATTTCTCATACTAGTCTTCTTACTAAGCAAATCTTTATAAAAATTTACAAAAGCAGTAAATACTTCCCTGCCTTCTCTTCAAATGCCGTCCTTATCCTCCACCATCATGACCATGTTGTGAGATTGCCTTTTTTTCAGTTTGGCATGGAAATATGCAGAATTCTCATTTGACTAACTGATTTCTACTACTTACAATTCATCATTTCCTCTTAGCTCTGTCATTTGGGCTGAAAAGTTCCAAGGTGTGTGGGACTGGGTTTTAAAAGAGTTAACACCATCACTCTACCCGACAAAGGCAAAGGACAAAGGCCTTACAAATTTCTCCAGCTTGATGTCTTTTTGATGTGTTAATTTCTTCATTTTCGCTTTGCTTGGCGTGGTTCGCAAAACTCTTTGGAGGATTGGATTCTCCCTTTTGATTTACGTTTACCACTGGTGTTCTAGATTGGATACTAGATCTGGGCTTGAAAAGGAGGGGAAGATTCTTGGGAGATGCCCTATGTTTGCTCTCGTTTGGTGTGTTTGGGGTTTGGATGGAGAGGAACAACTTGGTCTTCAGGAACCAGTTTGTCCTGGACGTTTTAGTTTGGGATATAATAGTTTATTTTGCTTCATTGTGGGTTTTTGCTCACATGATTTTCCCAATGACATCTTTTTAGAAGTACATAGGGATTTGAAGGCTTTATTCTATTGATAACTTTGGCAAGAAGACCCCTTGTTCTCTTCTTGTAATACTTTTCATATGTTACTAATACAATTAGTTTATCTGAAATAAATAATGCTAAATAGTATTTTTACTCCCATTCACTGTCCATCGTGCGATTGAAGTAGTATCATTAGTGGCATCTAATATTGTAAAGGAAACATGATATGTCCTCATAAAAGCTGAGGCTCAACTAACTGTGGGGGATGTACCATATGCCAAGTGGTTGCAAAAAAATATTTATTAAAATCCTTTTGTAAAATAAAAAATTATATAAAATACATAAAAACTGCACCACTTATTTAAAGGAGTGCACCCTTTGATATATACGCCACGGACTGTAAAATGTGCTCCCCACTCCTTCCTCTAGCCCTCTACAGCAAATGATTTGGTTTCTTATTTCTTCTAATGTATCTTGTAGTTTGATGGAATGAATGAATATATGTTTCTAATGCATAAGAGAAACTAGTTCTCAGAGTGATTGTTGACTTGTTTTAACCTGTCTGAAAACGCTGCATGTCTTTGATATGGCAGGTGATGTTGCTTTCCGGGTTCTAGAATCTATAAACAAGATTAAGCATAGAGCAATGCCATCTTCATCTGAAGATCATCTACAGGAAGAAACACAGATATATGTATGTGACATCAATCCAAACATGTTAAATGTTGGAAAAAAGAGGGCTTTGGAAAGAGGTAATTTATAGGCTCGTATAACGCTTATTTGTAAAATTTGTTAACCCCTTTCATCTCTTTACCACATGTTTTTCAGCACATACATTGATGTATGACAATGGAGAGGGAAAGAATAGGCTTAAAGAAAATACAAAAACTTGTGTGGACTTGTCCATACTATGGACCAAGTACAACCATGAGATAAGAAAAGTGCATGCTATTAATTTCAACATTTCTTATCTCTCTCGTTCTATTCCCAGTCCCTATTTCTTTCCCATTCCCATCTCTCCTATCAGTCACTTGTTCTCTCTCCTCAATCCCTTGTCTCTCTTTCTCTTCCATCTATGTCAGAGTAGTGAATCAGAAACTTGATTTAAAATAATAATGATTGCAGTAATGTTTGTCTCCCCTTCCAATCTTTGCCTCTATCTCCTATTCACCAACAATACTATCTAACTTAACTGATCGAGCGATTGTTGGAATCGTTGGCCAAAGTCTAAATTAGAACTAGATCGAGTGATTGATCTTGTAAAATTTGGAGGCTTGGGTGTAAGCCATGTTAGTATAAGGTTGAAGATTTAAGCTCAAGGCTGCAGCAATAAGGAACAAGCGATTTGCTTTGTCATGGAGGATGGCCATGGGAGCAGCAAAATGAATGTTGGTAAGGTGGATTATAAAGGAGAATTTGGAGGTTCTGACTTATATTTTGATTAATATTTGGTTAGATAAACCTTAGAATTGGAAGAATAACCTCACTCTAGACAGTAAAGTGTAAATTGGATTCAAAAGACATGTAGTAGTTTTAGGCGTGACCGATTATAATACTTGAGGTGACTCGTATAGCACATAAGGGTGACTCTGTATTATGTAAGGGAGTGACTTTGAAATAATACTGGAGGTGACTCGTATAGTACGTAAAGGTGACTCTGTATTATATATAGGGGTGGCTCTATTATAATACTTGAGGTGACTCGTATGGTACGTAAGGGTGACTTTGTATTACATATGGGGGTGACTTTGTTACAATACTTGAGGTGACTCGCATACTCATTTAGTATGTTAGGGTGACTCTGTATCATATATCGGGGTGACTGTTACGATACTTGAGGTGACTTGTATAGTATGTAAGGGTGACTCTGTATCATATATAGGGGTGACTCTGTATCATATATGGGGGTGACTCTGTTACAATACTTGAGTTAACTCGTACAGTACGTAAGGGTGACTATATTATATATAGGGGTAACTCCGTTACACTACTTGAGGTGACTCACATAGTACATAAGGGTGACTCTGGATTATATATAGGGGTGACTCCGTTACAATATTTGAGGTGACTCGCATAACACTAAGAGCCCACAAGTAAGCGCAGTAGAATATTAAATGACCTTTACCTACTTGGTTCATAGGATGGACCAAGTCTACCGAAGACTTAAGAGGGAGACTTTTGTGTCCACATTTAGGATGAGAATCATCTGAAACTTGGGTTATAGAGGAGTAAGAAGATCAGGAGGAACACTTGATTTCAATGATATTTATCAAAAGCTAGAATGGTCATAGAACCCTTTATAGTATTCAAGCCTTGCTTGATCAGCTAAAAGACTCTTAAGATAATTCTGATACTAATGAAAATAAATATTTTTAAGATACCATTTGATACATGAACAATAGGGGCATCAGCTCGTTCATTAAGGATGAGAACCAAATGTGTTTGAACAAAAATGATAACAGATCCACCATTTCTAACCTCTAAAGGATGTTAATCCACCAATAGTAGTTGTTAAAAGGACCAGTCTAATTCAGCAAGATGACAGAAATCATAAAGGAAAAAAATAGAGTTTTTAGAGAAAGAGAGGCAACACTTTCATAGGGTTTTTTATCATCCAAAATCTGAGTTTTTACAACCTAATGTGCTCATATATATGTGGCACAAATTTAGACCAGCTATTACATCATTTTAAGCATTTAAATTTAAATCTGAAAGGTTGGAAAACAAGACAACCAATAAGGAAATGCAACCTGCTCAAGAGGACAGTATGGAGCCTTTCCTTGAATTGAAGTTGTACTATTATTCTAAGAGCATATTATACCTTCACAATGGAATAACTTCCAGGACCTACCTAAATAGGATAGGAATGTTGACTGTGCATGAGAGCTGATTTAGTGTCCTGTCCACCATTAGGTGCTGCTGCCTCATTTTAGGTTTCTACGTGCATGAAATAAAAGTACCTACTTGCCTTAGTTTATTCATAGAACTTCTTTAGGGCCTAGGAAACCCTCCTTGGCCTAGGCAACCTTCTCAGTCTAAGCAACCCATTGAACCAAGGTGCATCCCTTAGAGTTGGTAGGAGCACCATGGACATTATCGCAATCCCAAATACCGTAAGGCCAAGAGGTTGCTAGTTTGGAAATGAACCTCCTTGGGTCTAGTCTCAGATGTAGCCTCCTCGGCTCCATTGGCAGCGCTAGGAGGAACCAGCTGAGGCTGTGCCCCGCCCCCCCGAATTCTGAAATCGGTACATTAATTTGTTCTGCCAAATTATTGTTGCAACTTATCATAGCTGAGTTGACTAGCATCAGCAATGTGTAGGGATTGCCCAGCAAAAGTGCTGGTATTTGATTCCCACTCTACACTTTTTGATTAGCTGTTTCACTTTTTCTTTTCCTATTTTTTCTGTTGCCATGCATACAACTTCTTTGTACTTCTCCTCACTTTAAAGTTTTGGGTACTTTTGTAATTTGTAGCTGTTCACGCAAGGAAGGTACTTGTAAGATTCCACTTGGGGAAATGGTTTGGACAATGGCTTTTTTTTTTTTTTTTTTTTATTATGGGTGTAAGCTTTAGGGACGATAGCTCTCGCTAGGTAGATGATTTTGACGTAGGAGACGGTTTGCTCCTAGATGATTCCAGGTGAGCCCACTCAATGGGTTTCACACGTTTCGGAAACCCAATCTGTGGATTTGCACGGTACTACTTTCGTGAAAGAAGGTAGTGTCAAGTTGGCTCACG
The DNA here is from genome assembly GCA_030267885.1 of Mesembryanthemum crystallinum. Taxonomy (NCBI): domain Eukaryota; kingdom Viridiplantae; phylum Streptophyta; class Magnoliopsida; order Caryophyllales; family Aizoaceae; genus Mesembryanthemum; species Mesembryanthemum crystallinum. Next base: position 3,397 of record BSSO01008283.1, on the reverse strand, counting down.
GTGGGGATACAAGAGGAATTGGGATAGATGTAGGCAGGAGATTGAAAGGCTAGGAGAGTTCCAAACAGAGGTGGACCACTTGAGCAGTTTGTATACAGCAACCTGGAGCTTAGCAACAGGCTAGCCATAACAGTTGTGGGGATAGAATTCTCTACCATTGCACAATTTTGGTGTTTCATTGGGTAGCGAAGGCAGATGCACATGGGGAAGAACTTATGGTAGTGATGGGAATGAAACTCGTTAATCTCATTAGAAAAGGAAATCATACTCGATCCTCAAACTAACATTAGGTAGAAAAAGACTCCATGAGCTAGAAAATTCAAAGTCTAGTATAAATAATAAGTCTAGTTTGAGGAAGGGTATTTTGAATAAGCATTGATTTGTATATGCTTATTCTCTTAGGATTGTTACTTGTTCTCTTTCTCTCTCTTAATAAAATTATTTCTTTTATCTATATAGTATTAGAATGTTTCCACCTAGTTGAACAATTTGTTGAAAAAAATTTAACATTGTGAGGGGAAACAAGGCAAGTATGTTATCTGAATAGAGGCAGTAATGGCTTTTTTTTNTTTTTGCTATCCTAGGAAACTCAAATGAAAAACCTACCAACTTGCCAAAATATAAATGTGATTAATTTTAGAGGTATTAGATGCTTCCCATTTCCCTAAAACTGAAGTTTCCTACATTCTCTTTACGGCTTCATACTCCCTCTATGTTGAACACTTGAGCTCTGAAAGATCAAAGATAGAAAGAGCAACTTCAATTCATGGTATGAACTAACAAGATAAGGGCTTTGACCTTTCTTTTGTGAATTAGCTTTAAGAGTATCGGATATATGTACTTAAGGCATGCGGCTACAAAGTCAGTACGGTTGATGCATTCAATATGTGCAGTCTTTCAGCAATATGAGGATCATTTTGTTTACATTCACCCTGATGGTCGTTACACCTAACCAAGGGCATTATTTTTGTGTTTGAAACTGCTTGACAATGGGATTGTCATCGTTATTGTCTTTGAAGATAGGCCATGACATACTAGAATCATTTTCCTGTAAAATAGTGGGTGTTGCTAATATGTTTCTTTATTGCAGAAGTTACAGTGCCACAATTGGTTAGCATGTTCGCCTAGGTCATGTGTAATAGAGTGTAGTGTAGTTGATGATGATCAAGTAAACACTAAATTGATTAGCTATTCATGCTGTACCTCGAGGGAATCATCAAAATACACAAAAAAAGTTCCATATGACGACATTCATCATACATGTGCTGGCCTTGAAGTGGGTGCAAGGCTAGACTGGCAGCTTTCAATGAGCAGAACTGAGACTGTAGTGGTGATATTTTACTTCCATCATTTATACTTTCTGAAATTTTGTCAGCATCTCTAAGGAAAAACAACATATAAAATGATTTTCACATTTATAATTTTTTTTTTCTATTGCAAAAATGATTGTCACATGTTTTGGATAGTTCTTGGTGGATAATTACACAAAGGAGACATCAATATGCAGCCAGGACAATGTATTAACCTACACAAAGTCGGTTATGATGGTTGACTCTGAATTTCGATTCAGTGATTCTGGCAGCTACTTGCGGTCATTTTGATTGAATTAGCGATAGCTTTTAGAGTTAGCTTTGAGAGTTAGTAGTGTGAGAATTGGTTTGAAGATTGAATAGCAAGCAATGGCATAAAGTATTGGACTTCTGTCATACCAAAGGTGATGCGAGGAAAGAACAAAAGGGAAAATGGTAGACAAAAGTAAGGGGATGAGAATAAGAGGGAACTTAGGGTTAAAGGAGTGAGAAACTCAAACTATTCTTCTTAAAAAGCAATCTTCAGATTTTCTGAAAATGGTACTCCCTCCGTCCCTAATTAAAAGTGTCGGATGTGAGTTGCGGATTACGAAGCGACACTTTTAATTAGGGACGGAGGAAGTAATAGAATTGCTTATCATAGAACTCTATCCTTCATAGATTAGCTTAAAGCCTCTATACTCCCGTTGTCCCAAAATGAAAGTTATGTTTCCTTTTCTGGTATAACTTTTGCCATAAAATTACCAACTTACTTACCCTATTCAACTCATCTATTTCTCTATGCAATCACTTTTTCAAAAAGCTTCCCACCATTCATCATATCTCTCTTCACATGTCACTTACATCACTTTGTCTCTCCAATGACTTTTTAGAAATAGAAGGCGCTATAGTCATTTTACCCACCCATTTTGGGACAGAGGGAGTACTAATTTTGGTTGGAAACCAAATCTTTTTTGATAAGTAATTTATTAGTTAGAATATTCGTATAAGTTAAGTGCAAAAATTGTCACATATAATTTTTATTTAGATAGTTCTTGAATTTTGCATTCTTTACATTGCCTAGGTTAAAGGTGAAGCAAATCGTTATCCCTGGGATGGTGGCTTGAGATTTCTCCATTTTCGTTCTTCTACTTACTGACAATCCTCCAAGTCTTCAAATTCTGAAAATGTGAATACCTACGCCAGGGTGAAAATGAGTGGAGCTCTTTTAACTCAAGTGATGTCAAGTTGTAGCCCAAGATTTAGCTGCAGAAATGTCGATCTAGCTTGGCTTCTTCAAAGTTTTATTTGTTCAAGCTTGGCTTGTGTAATAAAATGAGCAAAGCTAGTTATTAAATCTCATTTATATATCTGCAATTAGTAATATGATTATCCACCATTTAAAGGGAAATTATAATGAGGTCTTGACAAGCTTTGGAATATCAATTTAATGAACATTGACCAGTTCAATTTTGAGTTATTGAAGAGATGCTCATTAACATTAGTGATTGATGATCCCCATGTTCATCTCATTAATTTAAACGAGCTTCATAAAGTGTTCAAGCTTGGCACATTTACTGAATTAACCAAACATGAATAAGCCTTAGTCGGATAGAGCCCCTGGCTAGTTTCTTTACACAGCTGTCTCCATCCCCACTCTTTCTGTGCTTATTGCTTGCTAATTTTGTTTGAGCTCCCTTCCCTTGGTTGTCATGCATTTGTTTTGTTTACTGGTTCTCTTTATGCTACTACAGGTTTTAGAGATAAGAGATCCTTAATTTGGGTGGAAGGAGATGCAGAAGCCTTGCAGTTCGAAGACAATTCAATGGATGCCTACACTATTGCATTTGGGATAAGGAACGTAACACACATAGAGAAGACTTTAGCAGAAGCCTACAGGTAACTGACTGCTCAAAAGTTGGGGGATGTACAGTTACTGGTTTTCAATAATACTCCCTCTGTCCCACTTATCTTTCCAAACCAAATAAATCCCCCTATCATCCCTAAATTACCCTCCACTATATCTAAAAAATACAATAAAAAAACTCTTTTTTCTCTCTCCAATCACTCTCTCTCTTCTAATTTTATATATCTCTCACACTCAATTA
>BSSO01008282.1:0-10263 GCA_030267885.1 Mesembryanthemum crystallinum | reverse complement strand
AGGCGGGTCTTATGTGACTGGTCTGACTAGTCGCATATGCTTAATATATTTTGCGACTAGTATATTCAAGACTGATCAATAACAGTCGCATATAACCTTTTTGAACACTCGCATATGACCCATTTTCCCCTAGTGTGTATTCGGCGGAGTATAAATCATGATGCTCACGATCACAATATTCAATCTCCATCGACATATCAAAAACCTCGTCCTCATCACAGTCGATAGATGAAGATAAACGAGCTCTAAGTAACTCATCAAATTAGGCGCTAAGTCTATCTAAGGATTCAACCATTTGTTCCATAGTCTTCGTGTATCCGCACTAAATTGCTCAGGGAACTTTGATGTGGGCGGTTGAGGGGGTTGGGGAGTTTGGTATTCACCGTATGATAGATTGGAATAATCCCAATTACCAAAAGTATAATCATTAGAGCATGAATCAAAATAGTTACCTTGATAGATGGTGTCATGATGGTTAGCTTGTTCATAATTAAACGGATAATCATTACCATCATGACCAACGTATCCATACCAATCACACGNCATCATATTCATTCATATAATTATAACCATAATTCTGGAAACCATTATCATAATTATAAGCATATGAATTTGAATGAAAATCAGCATAACTCCCTTGATCCCAGTAAGTTGACATTAAGAAAAATAAAGAAAAATAAAACAAAGCCTAGTCTAATCAAATTCGCTTCAATTCGATATTGGAACAAAACAACGTTACTCCCCGGCAACGGCGCCAAAAACTTGATAACCCCGCAAATGTACGGGAAAATCGAATTAATATAAAAAGTGTTGTATCCATAGGGAGTAGCTGTTCCAAGTACCAAATACCACTAATTCAATTATCTAGCGAATCAGTCAAAAATTGTTTAACTAACAAGTCAATTAACTAACTAACAGATTAATTACTGGCAAGGAGTAAAATAGGAATAAAAAGGCTTAGGGTTGATTTCACTTAGCTAAACTGATTAAACGAAGGGATAAAACTAACTAGCATGCCAAATAGATTATTGCAAGGACGGATAAGGACACTTGAAACTCTCTTTTGAATGGTTTTAGGCCAAATTCATCTATGTAAATTCATCTAGTTTAATGGGATTAAACAAGTCAAAAGTATTAAGAATAAAACCAATCCTATTGTCCACGAGATCTTTTAATCTACTTTCGTGATTATTAAATCAAGGCAATTGATAGAAATCAAACAACTAATATTCCCCTTTCGATTTTATACTAATCGTCTTTAGTTAAAGCTTGAATCATTTTCAAGAATAATTAATAACATGAATCTCTAACAATCACATACAATAGATCTCAATGGCATGCCCACAACAATTTATCCCAACATTCAATTAAGTTTATTTGTTAAGCTACATCAACCCGAGAACTAAAAAATTAGCTACTCATGCTTAAAAAAACGAACAAGTAGATTAATCTAACCTTAATAAACATGATTAATGAACTATGAAATAATAAAATTGGAGAAAAACTAAATACCTGGAATAATAAATATTGAATCTTGGATGAAAATCACAAAGTTGCTTGAAAGTTAGAGAGAGAATTCTAGGGCTAAATTAATCTCTCAAAACCAATTAAATTTGCTAATGAAGGTCTCCCCTCTAAAGCTAGGGAAGAGGCCCTTATATAGGGTCTTAAAGTGGCTAAAAAGCCTTACAAGAGCTTTTCTAAAACAAACTAATAACAACCCGCACTAAGTAATCGCGCAAAGCCTTCATGTGCACGGAACAGCTCCCACCCGGGCGGGTAGAATTTACCCATGGTTTGACCCGCTCGGATCAGCCTGCCAGCAATGTTCTGCCTCGGGACCCCCCTGGGTGAAGTTTGAGCCGCCCGGGTGGCGGTCAGCTCTTGTCAGCGGACTTCGAGCTAGATTTTGACCCTCTTACACTTCGAATTTGACAAAATGCAAAATATAAAAGTTGTAACCTGCTTCTTATCTTTTCATAGCCATGTAGAACGGCTCATTTGGAATTCAAACAAAGAATTTATGGGCAAAATACTAAACAGGTGTCAAAATTGCAAAAACCGCAAATCTAACTCGTTTGGGCCAAATTGTTCACGTAACTTTCCAACTTTAATTCCGACCAATTCCATTGCATAGATGACTTATTGTGACCTTCCAATACTCTCATATACAATCGTTCATTGTCCTTTGACTTTCAAAACTTATTGTAAGGCTCGAGGAAACAAAATTGACCTAAAATTGCAACAATCAAACAAAATACCCAAAATAGTCATCCTTTTTAAGATAATCATAAAATCACCTAGAAATGATGTAATCATCCTAAAACCTATCAAATGAGTGTGTTTTTATCCTATAAAAACATGTCAAATAATGCACTCATCACCAATGCAAGTTCTTCACCACATACTAGCACCCAAACTTTCCTCCATCTGCTACAGAGATGGTAAAGGGATCTATAAGGACAAGTCTACACCCTAGCTTTTTGGCTAACACCTCATCAATGAAATAATAAGTGCTTCCTGTGTCTATGAGTACCCTCAGGGCCTTCCTCCAAATCATCCTAGTGATCCTCAACAGCTATTGTAGCCATTAAGAGCACTAATGGAAATCTATGTGAGCTCAAAGAAGTTGTCACTCTCAGTTTCATCAGAATCATCAGCCAGCAAGTAATCTAACTCCTTGGAGGATATTCCAACGAAATATAGTTGTTTCTTATCCTTGCAAATATGTTTTGGAATGTATTTTTTATCACACTAGAAACATAGGCCCTTAGACCTCTTCTGATCAAACTCAAATGAATCAATCCTGGGTTTGGTAGCTATGGAATTGGGTAGGCTTTTGAATTTGGTGGTGTAAGGTGTGTTAAGGCTAGGCACAGGCTTGGTACTTGGTGTGGTCAAGAGGGGTGGTAATTTTGTAGTGTTTTGGGTACTTTGTAAAGCTTGGGAATATGTTGAGGTTTGTGGTGCTCTAGGCACTCTGTAGGAAGTGTTCTGGGTGCTAGGACTGGGAACCATTTGATTAGATTCCTCTTTAAGTTTAACAAGACTGTAGGGCTCCTAAAGGTTAGTAGGTCTAAACATTCTCAAAACCACACTTATCCTCCTCTCCAAACCCTTCATGAAACAACTCAATGCATATTCAGGTAACAAATTCAATTTACTCAAAGTGGCATCAAAAACGTCATGATACTCACTCATTGTACCAGTTTGTTTTAAGGCCTTTAAATCTTCCATAGGATCCTCATAACTTTTACCAAATCTATTCTGCAATGAAAATTTATACTCAGTCCAGGTAGTAGTATGGGCATCAAGGGGTTTATGTTTCAAATATGCTTGATGCCAGAGTAATGTTTTTTGTCTAAATGAATTGCAGCTAATTTAACTTTCATACAATCATCTACTGGATCCACAGAAAAAAATTGCTCACATTTAAACAACCAATTTTCAAGCTTATCTCCATTAAACCTAGGAAATGCTAGCTTAGTGAGTAGAGTGTATTGATCACCATTTTCAAGATTGCCTAGTCTCATGGTGTTCAGATCTACTCAAGTTATCAAGCCTGCCATCATCCTAGTCAGCTTGCCATCTTGCATCTGCAGTTGCTGCACATCACTTGTAACACACCGGAATTTAGGACCAACTATAAGAGTTTTGCGGCAGCGAATGTTCCAAATTCTAGTGTATTACCGCTGTATACAATATACATGTGTCATAAATAATAATAAACAACACATGACACATATATACTATATACAAGGCTAAAAGCAAAGAAGTATAATTTATATAAATTCCATATTTTTTTTTTTGGTGAAAGCATAGAGATATTATTATTCACCAAACAGGTCACTATACAACTCATATAAGGTTAACACTAGAGGCTCACCTACTAGGTAGGGTATCCCCTATAATATGTTAATCTCATAATCTACGAAAAAATAAAATTTAACCACTGTTCATCCTTGACAGACATCTTGTTGCTAATATTCCTAAATCTGCAATACAATTGGTTTTTGATTCTCTGCATTACAATTCTTGGGCTGGTAACTTTACTATCCCATACCGCTTCATTTCTACTTCTCCATATTTCATATATCAGTGTAGCCAAAGCGCTTCTGCATACCTTCTTCTGCATCAATGTCCCATGCTTGTTGCTGAATTTTCTCCAAACAGAGGAGAGAAGATGAGTAGAACATTTTATACCAAGCCATTCCTTCATTTGCTCTAAGCAATATGAGCTAAAATGGCATTCAAAGTAGAGGTGCCCCACTGTTTCAGTATATTGCGCACACAGAGGGCATTTGTCTTCGCTGCAGACACCATATAGCATAAGCCTAGCTCTTGTTTTCAGTCTGCCCAAGGTAGCAATCCAGCTTATGAAGCTGTGTTTTGGGATGTTGGTAGAGTTCCACACCCATCTACTCCAAGGGACTCTTTGCATGTCCCCCTTTCTCCATTTGTACCCAGTTTCTATGGAGTACACACCATTATTCAAGCACCATTTACCATTATTATACCCTGTCACAAACAAGTCTCTCATCTTGCAGATTTTCTTCCATACCCAACTGCTATCTGCACTTGGGGTGTAATGCCACCAGTCAGATCCCTTCAGATAGACGTGATTCACCCATCTAACCCACAAGATATCAGATTTACTCGCTACATGCCACACGTACTTAGCTATAGTAGCCTCATTCCACACCATTATATCTCTAATACCAAGCCCCCCTGCCACCCTTGGTTTACACAACACATCTCAAGCTACCAAAGCAGAATGATGGGAGTCAGCCTTACCTGACCATATGTAGTTCCTGCAGATTGAAATAATTGAATGCAGCACTCTTTTTGGAAGCAAAAAAATGGTGCTCCAATAAGTGTGTATGCTCATCAAGATAGAATTCACCAATTGAACCCGACCTGCATATGACAAATTCCTAGAACCCCAAGAATGGATCCTTGTTGTCATTTTATCTACTAGTAGATCACAATCATGAGCCGAGAGCTTTCTAGGAGAGATTGTAACCCCAAGATACTTAAATGGGAAGGTTCCAATTTGGAAACCAGACATGGCAACAATTACTTGCTGTACCTCTTCACTCATATTACCACAATAGATAGCCGATTTAGCTGGACTTGCTTTTAGGCCTGAAGCTGCAGTAAAAGTAGCTAAACCTCTCAGCAGCAAGTTAACTGAATGTGCATTACCTTTACAAAACAACAAGACATCGTCTGCAAAGCATAGATGTGTCAGCTTGAGAGAGGAGCAGAGTGGATGGTATTGGAACTCAGGGTTGGCACTGATATGCTTCAAAATTCCTGATAAGTATTCAACACAGATCACAAACAATAGGGGTGACATAGGATCGCCTTGCCTGAGACCTCCATATTATATTCAGTCTACTTAATATTATTATTACAACCCAAGTTTACTTAAACGTATAAGTCTTATAATTATAACAGTCTTATTATTCACTACATATACTAATATAACTATTACATCCTTAGCACGTTCCTTGCCATCACACTTCCCGTCAGTGCCCATCAGATAGCTGTTTAAAAATATAGAAAAATATTTAAAAGAAAAAGTCAGCTTATGCTGAGTAATCTCACTACACCCTGTAAAAATAATGAAAACTTACTAAGATTTTATTAAGATTTTAGAAAATCATCTTTCGGGTGATTTATAATAGTGATCTTTGGTTATCTTGGTTATTATATATATAGACTACTTATAGTCATAGTTCCAAAAATTACAAATTTGTTAGTTATTAATATTTAATGGATTTTCTTATATTAATTATATGGGTAGTTAAGTATTATTATTATTATTATTATTATTGTTATTATTATTATTATTATTATTATTATTATTATTATTATTATTATTATTATTATTATTATTATTATTATTATTAAAGATTTTGGGAAGAGATTTAGTCGGGCTTATAGTAATACCAGAACCTCATCTTAAATAAATAAAGTGAGCTCACCGACCGTTTAGTGGAACGGTCATTCCGACCATCTACCAATAAGGTGTGGTCGATCTCGGCCCAACCGAGTCAGGGTTTCCCTACTATATCTCGGGCCTATTAAATATGGTTTCCCTATTCAATAATTATTAATCTCGGGCCTATCCTGTTAGGGTTTCCCTACTATATCTCGGGCCTACCAAATAATTACCCTACTCAGTAATAATAAAGATCCTTGTAAGGAATCCAAAATAGCTGGTAGTGCTGTTGTTCAACGGTAATCTGTCTATTCAATTGGCCAATTACTAGTGTGCACACCTAGCCCTAGAAATCCTTCCAACGGTACCGGGTTAGAAGTTTCTTCCCATTCTTTCACTTTTAATTATAAATATTATAATTAGAAACTCACAGAATAGTGTTTTTCTCATCTATCACATATAGTAGTAAAATGACCATTTTGCCCTTTTAGGATCAAATAGGTGATACAGATATCTTTTCAGTAACAATGGTCTTTCTTCTGTCCCTTATTATAAATTTATTTTTTTCAGTTATTTGGATAATTAAAATAAGAATATTATCACTGGGCAAATTATATACTCCTTTTTTCCTTAATTATTTGATTTATCCATTAATTATAATTATTTTTATTATTATCAAACAAATCAATTTAATATTATTATTTTACCAATTTAATTATGAATATCCTAAGTGACTAAAGAACATAGTGAAATTACCTTTTTACCCTTAATTGATTTTAAGTGATTTGTAATACCTCTTTTATTTATACTACTATTCATTTGGAAAATTACCAATTTACCCTTTTAGCCATTAATTAGAACAATAAATCTAATTACCTAGTGGTGTGTAAAATTACTATTTTACCCTTTCATTTTTATTTAAACCGTTTATTGTCACTTTTATTTATTGTTTTTCTATCATTTTTTTTAACACATTGATACGGTTAATTGGTAAAATTACTATTTTGTCCTCATATTATACTATTTGAGATTTAATTAACCCTTACTTGTGAAATAACCATTTTACCCCTTTTATTTTATTTCTAGTTGATTACCATTATAATTAGTCCTTTTATTTTCTTAGTCTTTTTCATCATATCATTATTTAGTTACTAATTAATTAAGTTACCAATTTACCCCTAGTTTCTTATTAGGCCGATTATGATGATAATTTCCAATCTTATTTTCCGTTTTCTTTCTAATAAGAACATTAAGGATTTATCTCTCATAGTTTTGACTACTAATCATCATACTATTACTTACAATAAATATGAAAATAATTAAATTAAATTCCTAAACTAAGTTTTTTTTTTTGTTCTCCTAGCATGATACTATAGTTGCAAACACATTCAACTTAATTTTCTAGATAATTAAACACATGAAAAACTGAGATTAGCCCACGGTTTAAACATGCAAAGTTTAATTATTGTTTTTGAGTTCATTCCTTAATTACCCATTAATTAATTATCATCAAAATTATACTTTATTAGCTATAAATCACACGATTTACACATGCATGTCATTTTTTAGTTATCTTAATCCAATTTTTAAGCACATAACATATAATTATTCAATTAATCCAAACCTAAATAGTTAGGTGTAATAAATGGACATGAGATTACTTTAAGATTAGCTTAGGGTTGAAGTTGGATTAGTAAGAAACTCCCCCCTCTCTCTCCTAGTACACGGCTAATCAAGAGGAAAATGAAGAGATTAGTGATATAGTTAAGTTACCCATATGTTAATTTAGCAAGGATTGAGGTTTGCATGGGGTAATTACCTTCAAGATTTCCTTGATCTTCCTCTAGCACCACTCGATCCTCCTCCTCTTCTTCTTTTTCGTTTTCTCCTTCTCTCTCTATCTCTAGTGTAAGTAAAGAAAAGTAGAGTTAGTGGTTTTGTGGGGGGTGGGTTAGCCATAGGATTTGGGTATTAGTATAGGTGGTTTTTAGCTAGCTGTTTTGGTTAAAATAGGGTTGCTTAGTAAGGGTACTAGGCTTGCTTAGCTGGCCTAAGGGGCATGTGTCCTTTTGTAAGTGTGTTAGAGTGTTACCTTACGGGTTTACTAGTATAACTTTTCCATCCTTCATGTTCATCAAAATCCGTTAGCATCCTCATCACTCGCCAACTCATCTCTCCCCATTTCCCTTCTTAACACATAATCCTCAAGTGGCCTAAGTGCCAATGAGATCCACCCAAACTACTGGATTGTGCATGGTTTACTATACACCTCACTATTCATCTACTCACTACTATCATCATCACACGCCACACCACCACCCTAACACTCTCCATACTCCATCTACTTACACATGTGCATAAGTGGGGTTAGTACCAAATAAGGTTTTAACACTCAAAAAGTTAGAAATTCTCTATATCTCTCAATCCTACCTCACGTGTGCATAAGGCACTATTTACTCTCAAATTGGTTCAAGTTGATTGCTAATTGTATCTAGTTGACTTCCAAAATAATTTAGTTGGTCATAGGTTGAGTTCTAATCTAGTTAGTTAATGTTTAATTGATGTTGGATGGTAAAATAAATATTAGGGTTTCGATTTCCTAGGGTACAAGTAAGCGTAAATTTAATTAGGGTTGATTTAGAGTTAAATTAGAGTTAAGGAAAAATTTATTAGAGTTAAATGATTGTTAAAAATCGAATGTGGTACATCACTCATCTAAGTTTCTTCTTCCAACATGATTGAATGACCAAGGATTGCCTTACTTTAATACCAAATGATAGCTCACAACCAAAATCAATCACATCCAAGATAAATTACTAATTTGCATAATAAGATCCAGGGAAAGAATGACTTTTTGAGAACAATAAGCATTGAATTAGGAGAGAGAAACAACAGAATCTAGAGAGTGAATAGGGAGGAAACCATAGATTTTCATCCACAAGCATGACAATCGTACTAAAATGGCTTATATAGCCTTGAAGGGAGAAAAAAAGGGAATAGCAGCTAAAGGAAATATCAACAAATATCTCTAACATAAAAGGGAATATTTCATTAACCAAATTGCATTAATTCCAATGAGGATTACTTTCTGAATCTGACCTGGTAGTAGCTAGCTGACCAATTGATGACTCAATTGCCAGGTCTGCAGAAACATCTTTGATATGCACAACATGATATTCAATGTGTATTATACATGTGTTAGATCACTACAAAGTAGTACATTAAATTACCAAACTATTGATAACTTGTAAGTTTTGATAATTGGAAAACAGGCTTTTTCATGTCCTCACTTACTACCAGGATAGTGCCTGATGCTGCACGATGCTATACTCAAATATATGGGTGTGTTGACGAAATAAACCTGTAGAAATCTTTGTAAGCCAAGACGTTGGATATGTAAACCTAATCTTTGTTGTTGTTCTGGTTAGAAACAATTGAAGGTCTCCTTAATGATTAAAATGTGGTTTTAATAATCAGTTGTGTATATCATTGTACAATCTAATCCATTTGTTATTTTTCAGTTTCTCCTAACAACAAATGCAAAAACTCACATGAACTTGATCTATAGTATAGACCAAGAATATGCATGACATTAATATAGAAGTCTAGGGGCACATTGGTCAATTTGGCTATTGTTAACTATCCAGCCATGAAAGACACTATCGTTTTCTCACTCTTCCCATTATCTTTCATCCCAATTTCAACCCATTATTCTCCCTCTCCTCTCTTCGTTTTTATTAGCCACCATTTTGTTTCAGTGATGGATTATTTGAGTAAATTAAATATAAAGGATGTAATCAAATCTATATCTATATAATTAGTTTAAAACACATAGATTCAACCATAAGCTGATACACCACTTGCCACATCATATGCCACATCATCAGTTGAGTTGGCAAATAAAATACAACAAAAAGAACAAAATAATTATAAGAACCATAAACGTCAAGCATTAAAAATACCTTAAATGCAAATAAAAAGGGAAATAAGAAAGAAAAGAAGGAGGAATGTCAATAGTCAATTGTAAATTTGGTGGACATATTATTTGCGCAAATTCTTAGCTACACCTCAAACTGCAACTTCATTTTTTTATCAACGGTAACTTCATTGTAAAACCCTTGTACTAACTTCATTGATCTATAATTATAACTTCATTACAACTGTTTTATAATGAAGTTGCAAGTGATTAATAATGAAGTTACAATTATTTGGGATCCATTGGCTATAGCTACTCCTAGGTGTAGGAAGAATAATTATTTGTCTTCTTTCTTTCTACATAACTTTGTAACTCCACTTTTGCAAGTTAAATTCTTATG